>OX382339.1:213811-361311 GCA_947507615.1 Hemithea aestivaria
CCCCCTCACTTCTCCCTTCCTCCACCCACCGTCCCTTCTCCCCCTAACCCTTCTCCTCCCCCTCACCCCTCCCCTTCCCCCTCCCACCTTCCCCCTTCCCCCCTCCCCCTCCCCTTCCCACTCTCCCCGCCCCTCCCCCTCCCCCCTCCCCTCCCCCTTCTCCCCCCACCTCTCCCTTCTCCCTCCCACCCCTCCCTTCTCCCTCCCACCCCTCCCTTCTCCCTCCCACCCCTCCCTTCTTCCCCTACCCCCTCCCCTTCCCCTTCCCCCTCCCTTCTCCCCCACCCCTCCCTTCTCCCTCCCACCCCTCCCTTCTCCCCCTACCCTCCCTCTCCATTCCTCCCTTCCCCCTTCACCCCTCCCCTTCCCCTCCACTTCCCCTTCGCCCCTCCCCCTCCCTTTCCCCATTCCCCCTCCCCTTCCCCCTTCCCTTCCCTTACCCCTTCCCCCTCCACTTTCCCCCTCCCCCTCCCTTCTCCCTCCCACCCCTCCCTTCTCCCCCTCCCCTTCTCCCCCTATACCCACCCCTCCCTCTCCCTTCCCCCTCCACTTCCCCCTTCGCCCCTACCCTTCCCCCTCCACTTCCCCCTTCGCCCCTCCCCCTCCCTTTCCCCCTCCCCTTCCCTTCCCTTACCCCTTCCCCCTCCACTTTCCCCCTCCCCTCCCTTCTCCCCCTTCCCCTCCCCTTCACCCTTCCTCTCCCCTTCACCCTTCCCCTCCCCCTCCCTTCTCCCCCTCATAACGCGCGATAAGGAACTTCGTTCCAAAAAGGGGGAACTACTGAGAAGTGATCATTCCCACTAGATCCCCTTTTCAAAAAAGGGGAACTACTGAGAAAAAAGTTCCTACTAGATCCACTAGGGAACTAAAAGGGGAACTAGTGGGAATGATCCAAACGACGGGGTGTTATAAGTGTTTAACCCCCGACGCAAAAACGACGGGGTGTTATAAGTGTTTAACCCCCGACGCAAAAACGACGGGGTGTTATAAGTTTTTAACCCCCGACGCAAAAACGACAAGGTGTTATAAGTTTGACGTGTCTGTTTGTCTGTCTCTGTGTCTAGGTTATTATATAGTATCAAAGTACTCGTCAATACGAATCAAATGAGCCCAAACTCGATGTAATTGCGTCGTTTAATTACGGAATTCCTATGTCCACCTTTCAGCTCCATCATCAGATCAGCTCCATATCATAATAATATTGCATTGTCATCCGATTCAAATATGCATGCAAAATTTCAGCTCAATCAGAATCCGGGAAGTGGATCAAATTGAACTTGCAAGATTTGATTATAGACAGACAGACAACAGACAGATGTAAGTAAAACAAGTGAAACTTTAAATAAAACTTTTTAAAAACAAGCTTTTATTATTATTACTACCCAGCATCATAAAGTACTTGTCAAGGCGAATCGTTTGAGCCCAAACTCGATGGGGTTGCGTCATTAATTACGGAGATCCTATGGCCATCTTCCAGTTCCATCATCAGATCAGCTCCATGTCAAAATATTGCATTGTCATTTGATTTATACATGCATACAAAATTTCAGCTTAATCGGACACCGGGAAGTGGGTCAAATTAAAGTTGCAAAATTTGATTACAGACAGACAGACGGACAGACAGACAACAGACAGGTGAAAGTAAATAAAAGCTTGTAATAAAACGGACTTTAATATCAGCAAAATAGTACTATAACATTATGTGACCAAAAAAAAAAATTCCGTTATTATTATAATATAGAGTATCAATTTTTGCGGTCCAACTATAATCGCACTATATGTGTGGGTTAGCGACGAGAATAATTTGGAGCGCGGAGCGATACGTCCACTCTCTGAGAGGGCTCAGGCCCAAGTAAAGCGAGAACCTTTTTTTTTTTTTTTTTTTTTAAATGACCTACGCTGTTGGTCTCAGATTGAGACCTCTACAGCTTTACCGGGCGTGTGGTGAGCGCAGGAGGCACTCGACCCACGCAGGAGGCACTCGACCCAAAAGCGAGAACCGACGCGGGCCTCGTTTTATAGTGATTTTGAAAAATTCGGCAAAAATATAAATATTACATTTTAAGTAAATTTAAAAATACGATTGGATCAAAAAAATGTTATTATTTAATGGTAAGTAATTATTTTGAGTAAATATAAAAGAGTCATGTATAAAAAAAATGTTTTGTAAACAGTAATTTCGTGATAATTTCACATCTTTATGATTTTATTTTAATAAGAAATACCTATAATTCAAACTTTTCCTTAACAAATATACTAGTTTAGGATCTTTTCAGTAATAGTAATTTTTTAGATTCTAATAAAGACATGTATATTTGGATATACCCATGTCCAAACATTGCTTCAGAAGTAAATCTATAAAACCTTTATCCATTTACCTTGACGTAATTTAAAAACGGTCAAAACTAAAAAGGTTTTTCTGAATAAATTGATTAGATTACAAGTTCTTTTAAAAGTTGTGAGTAAAAGTACCGTTCTTAAATAAGTATTTTCAAAATAATCCATGTTTGAAAATCACATATTTGCTCTTGGGTCCGTTACAGGCTCGCGAAAGTTTAGTGTAATAAAATAGTACAAGTAAATGTGTTTAGCACGTTTATTGTAACATTAGAACGTGAGCACATCATTAACTGCGATCGATCACGTTCAGGCATTAGCTATACATTACGTGCATTACGTTATAGCCCGTGAAACGTTCGCTTGAACCAACGTAATGTAACGGCAGAGCATCTTCTTGTACCTAGAGTTGGTTGTATAACGGTTCACTTATAGGTCAGCTGTGTTTACAAACTGTGAATATTTTAAGTCATTGCTGGTTAAGCAAAGAAAATCGATGTATACGCACTTACTTCTATTTTAATAGCGTTTAGGAATACCCTTGCGCAATTGGACATCTTATCTCAAATCGTAAGCAGCGCATTTAATTTGAAACGCCAGCTTTAAAAAAACAATTCTTTCAATTTTTAGAAAAATATCACTTAAGGCCTGTTTTGATGGTTTGTTTGATGAGCATATTTAAAAAAATTCCTGCGGTTTTACCCGCTCAAAAGAAGTATGTTTGTGTGTACGTATGTGAATTTATAAAATTACTTTGAAGTCGAATTTGGTGGCCCCACCGGGTGGCACTAGTGACAGATTAGCAGCCTGGGGGCGTCACTTCTGCATCATATCCTCAGTAATACGTACGTATAAAGATAAAGGTATGTCCCTTATCTAGATTACCCTCAGGCTATAAACCTTACTCGTCTAGGCTTTTCGTGGTTCGTGCCACTTGAGGCCGTATTAGCTAATTTACACTGGTTACAATCTCTACGGAAGCCATGCAAAAACATATAACTCTGTCAAGTCTAAGGCTAAAAAGTCAGGTCTAAGTAAGGGCTTCTAAAGATTTAAAGAAATTTTCTTGATTTATAATATCAAGATTTTTTTTTAAACCTTCACGTGTTATTTACCAATTAACTTAACTTAAATAATAATATATTAATATTATAAATAGGTATAAAACTAGCACTAAAAGAAGCACTATTTCGTTACGGGATACGAAGTTCGCGTATCAGTCAGGCTAAAGTTAACGCGTTTAAAACTGAACAAAATTCTTTCTTAAAGATAGAAGAATATATTTCTTTTTAAGTTATTCTAACGTTTTTTGCTATTATATTTTTGATATTAGGTATGTGTAAAGATACCAAATACATTTAAAAATTGTTCACCAAACTCCCTTCATAAATCTAGTTCCAAGTGTTCTGCTAAGATGAGATAAATGTTCAAAGCGTCCATCATTATCCCCGAGGATATTAGCCATTAGCCAAATGAGTGCAGTTGCTATGCCTTCAGACTGTCAGACCGGATTACCCGCGCCTCTGACCCATCCAGGGTCAGGGGTTACTTCTAGCACGCTCTATTAACAGTAAGGGTTATTATTTACATTATTTTATGTAAATAAAATATACACAGAAGCGGGATGTAAAGGGGTGTGGATGGCGATGAAATAAGCTGATAGTCAAATAATTACATAGATAAAGCAAAACATTTTGAGCAAACTTTTTGTGTACCGAGCATGTTACTAATAATATTTGTAATGTACCTAAATTGGGCCAGGAATAGAACGATTTTATTATTATTATTTCATACTAGGGGAGCGAGGGGCTTGTTGTAACAGAGGTAAGTAGTAACAGGCTCTTTTCACTAGGATCTTGAACTTTATTTATGTATTTTTTTACTCGATTTAACCTATAAACCACGCCGCATCATGTTGCCATAGCAAGTGTCCCGTCGGCCGGCGCAGTAAGCGGAAGTGTGTATGCGCTTCATTTTTGCCGGGTCATATAAAATTGAACTGTCGTAAAATTATGCTTTGCGTTAATATTATCGACTTATTTCAAACGTTCTATAACTTATTTACATTCAAATTTATCTACCTCTGATAATATGTAACCGTTTTTAAGATTGCTAAATTGTTTAAGTAGTTATCTTGATAAATGTCAAAAATCATACCATGGGGTTAGTTGTAACAAAATCCCGGGGTTTGTTGTAACACAAATTAAGAAGTAGATAACTACTTTTTTTTCCTTTCTTCTAGTATGAGGGAGTTTAAAAGAAAGTCAGAGCGGGCAACACAAAGCCAAGAAGTGTTAGCGGCTGCTAGCTGAAGTTTTAGAAAAAAAATGCGGTATTCGGAAAGCTAGTCAGACTTTCGGATTATGTCACGTCTCTCTTTACTTACGTCTTCTTTTCTTTATGTTAGATACATAAAGAAAAAGAGTGAGAATAATGAAAGTTTAAGAGTTAAGAAAATAGTAGCTGCTCGTGGCCAAAAGCAAATTGGGGCCTCACATCGGCTGAGAGGGGAACTCTTGTTGCACTTGCTTGTGCCTCTAACGCTGCGGGTAATTTTATCCCACCGATGTTCGATTTTCCTAGGTTTTAATATTCTGATATGTTTATTCGTGGTGGACCTCGATTGCATTGGAGCTGGTAATGCCTATGGGTGGATGACCGAAAAAGAATTTTTGTTTTATGGATCATTTTATCCAACACGTATTTGAGTTACAAATAGTGTATTTGAGTTAATTTTTGATAAGAATTATATAATACCTACTTTAGAAAGATGTTAATTATGTTTAAAATAAGCAAAGAATAAATAAAAGAGGAATTAGAGTCGTTTGTTTTTGTCGTTACAACTTGCCCCAAACACGAGGTAAGTTGTAACACAGGACTTCTTCTAGAAAAAAAATTATTGTAAAATAATTACCCACAAATATGGTATTATTTTTACTTAATTTGGTAGAGGAAGAGTTACAGCATCCATTCATATTTTTTAGTAGCAATTTAATCAATAGATCTCGAGCCTATATTAGTTTTCATGAAAGCTGTTACAATAAGCCCCTCGCTCCCCTACTATAGAACAGGTTACCTTACTGACATACACTGTCAAATACTAGTTGTTTTTATTTGTCTATAGAATAGAATAGAAATATAGAATAGAATAGAAATATTTATTGCATAAAATGTGGTGTATACAATAATAAGGTCTTAAAAATAAATAAATGTGCGCACATTTTGCCAAATTAACTTGACATGCAATGTTAAATTAATTCAGTACAATATTAAGTCAAAATTATATTAAACATAGCAAAAATAAAATAAAATGTTGTCGGTTACAATTATTAAAATGTCAATAATTATCTCAATGGTATTCGATTAAATTTCAAAATAATATAAAATACAAAAATATATCTGTCAAAATTCAATATTATTATTATTATAGTTTATATATGAGAAATTCATTGATTGAATAATAGTTCTTTTTATGTAACCAGCTTATAAGCTCTAGAGTTCCATTAGTTTAAATCTGCTAGTTAAAAAAAACCTTTTACCTCTATTATAGCAGTCATTGTAACTATTTGGTACGCAATAAAGTATTATTCTATTCTATTCTATTCATTATTTTACAGGAACATAAAGTAAAAGCATGAAATGTCCATACTGTACCTAGACAGGGTGTAAACCGCAGTGAAAAATGGTGAATAGTCCCCTCGAAAAATATTCACAGGAAAAGTTGTGACAGTTTAAATATCCTTCCCTTTAAGGACCCTTATTACACGAGGGGAAGTATTACAAGAAGCTGCCGGGTCCATGATTTACAGCCTTTTAATTTATATTTTTGTAATTGTTGAGGTCCTATTCAGCATTTGGTACAACTGAGATGAAAAGAAATTTGGTCATGAAAGGGACGATTTTTGGCATTTCTTCTAATATTATTGTAGACATGAAAGTTTGTATGTGTGCATAAGAACGATTGTTACTATTACACGCCTAAACTGCTGGACCGATTGAGCTGAACTTTGTTTGTCCACAGGTATTTGTTTCTGGTCTGGGTGGTTTTTCAATATCTATTATAAGTATGTATTTACAAAAGAAAAGTATATAAGTATTATATCCGTTATTCTAACCACCATAATACAAGCATTAAGTTGCTTAGTTTGGGGTTAGGTGGCGCTGTGTGAAACGTCCTGAAATATTTATTTATTTTATTTATTTTTATGTACGAGTAGTATTGACTCAATAATAATATTTATAACAAAAACATAGATAGGACTATAATAATTATAATTAAATACATATATGCAAGTTTAGTACAATTCAATTATCGCTAGCTGCGCGGTTTGACTGTAGCTGTCGCCGCTGTACTGTAGTCTATGTGTTATTCTAGGGTCTAAGCTATCTGCCGTCGGGGCCGCGGATGAGTGCTTCGGCGTACCCGCTGCCCTGGCATTATGGCGTCCCGCAGGAACACCCCCACGTTTTTTAGTGGGTATCCCCGCCGCTCTCATCTTTGGCAGGGGAGTCCCACATACCGCCCCGCGCCCCCCGGCGTGGGGTGATGATGCGTAACGCATTTTCCTGGGAAAAAAAGGGTCTAAGCTATCTCTATACCAAATTTCAGCTCAATTGATGCACCCGTTTAGGCGTGAACAGGTAACAAACATACACAGTAAGTACACAGTCACATACTCACAAACTTTCGCATATGTGTGATGTGATTTACAATAAAGACCATTGAGATATTTTCACATATTATTATTATAAAATCTTATCATGTTATGTCTAGATATTATACGAGAACCTATTCGTTACATATCATTAATTACATTGGTAAAATTCGACCAGTTTTAAATTGCACCTATAGGTAGATACTTGTTGTAGGTACAATGTAAGCTGGACAGCTAAAATATCCTATGAAAACGAAATAATATGATTCATTATTCTGTAATCCGTGGATTCAATATAATGAATGAACATTTTGCGTGGGAAGTGATTGTAGAGTTTGTCTCAACTATAGCGTCAACCTACGTCACAAGTGAGTCATAGATAGCAGATAATACTCGTTTATTTGGCGATTTCAGTCACCGACTCCGTGGCGCAACGGTAGCGCGTCTGACTCCAGATCAGAAGGTTGCGTGTTCAAATCACGTCGGGGTCAATGAGATAATCTTTTTGTAATCCACTTTTTGCTATTTAAGCCGTTTTTTTAGTCTTTTTAGTTAGAATAAAATTAAAATTTTACTAGATTTCATCAAAAAATTACATCTTTATTTATTTCGCTTTATAAATATACATATTAAACCTGTAAGATTATAAATAAATCAATTAAAATCCAATCAGTCTTCCAAGCTCGAAATCATAGAGGTGTGAAGTATTATCTCGGTCCAATGGAGACGTTAGTTCCCACACTGGTGTACTATGTTGTATTCTGTGACACTGTGTATTGGCTATACTAACTGGTACGTATACTGTGACATGACACGGTCCATGGAGTACTGACCAAGAGACTATGATGAAACATTTTACCATAATATTATAGGTAATACTCTCTTGTGATCTATTTTTTTATTAGAGTAAAAAATCATTTTATTTACACACAATATTGCCTTATCCGCAGAACAAAATGACATCTGTTATTTTATTTACTCATGTTACAAGTAATATGTATATGCATCATGCATATACCTGGCTTATTAATATCACAAGTATGTAACACACGTAATTTATCTTTTTGATTAAAAAAATTGCAAATACCTTGATTAAAAAAATAATTGAAAATTTAAAATAAACATAATAATGTACAATATAATCTGTTTTTTTTGTATAATATAATTTGGCTTGTGGCCGATCTGTGGTTAATAAAAGTGTTCTCAACTGCTGTAGTAGCTGTAGTATTGTTAGTTTGTTTTTCTCAATAAAGGCATTTGCCATAAAAAAAAAAAAAAAAAAAAACTGTAATCTCAGTTTGTACACATAACCAATGTGCAAAGCCGCGGGCTATACCAGAACTAGTAAAACAGAGATAATGCCAGAGTTTTAGTGCTATCTAATCAGTGAATACTAAACGTTTTGGCGACTGACCAAATTGATACTAAATACAAATTATCTATTTATTATAATTTGCTTATATTATATGTATTATATTGTCTACGATTCTACTATTAGGGACAATCCATAATATTCATCAGGCGATAAATGGGCCGTAAAAATGTGACAAGGGGTGGTTGAGTCTAAGTTTCGTGACGTCACATTTCAAAAACTGATACATCTTAGTATCCAGATTTATTGTTCGCATAAAAATGTTGTACTTACATAATACGAGTATAATGCCAAATTTTAACTATTGCCTAATAAAGGCTAAGTCGCAATCAATTTATATTTTATATTTTTTTCGTCGTCGAGTAAGTGGAATATATACCTATGCGCTTTTAGCCGAATTACGAGTAAATTATAAATTTTGCTGAAGAATGTGAAAACGACTGTATGATATTTGTCACAGAATACCCAAAAATAGATACTTTTAGATAACTCTTTATCAACATCTCGTCCAAAAGGTTCCTTACAGTTCTTTGTTTAGGTGGCTTGTAAACTTCAGCGGGCAGAGTCTGGTGTATAAACAATATGATAAGCAATATCCTGAAGCACCCTGGCACCTCGCCAGCAGGCGGCAGGTGAGAAGCCAGTGCATCTTAAAGACGAGCTCCATTAGCATATTACTGCGGAGTACCAGGACAATAGTACTGCGGGTTACGTACCTGATGGAACTCTTGGAGATTGGGAGCACGGTGAATGGTGGATGGTGTAGTCAGGAGGTGTAGGATGACCTAGATTCCGACAGCATTTATTAAGATAATAATATGTACTTAGAATACTAGTTGCTGTCATGCCTATTACATTTTTTTTAAACACACAAACCTTACACATAAACTCACATAGGGATACAACACATTTAATAGGGATGTTGACGAAATCAAAATTATTAAAATATTATTAGTCCGTAATTTTAGTAATAAAAATCCGTCATCGAAATAAAATAAAAAATGGCTGAGATATAATGTTTATAAGATTCTGTGTTAGTATGCATGACGTCACACAACTAAACTAAAATGTACTAGATTTAGTGGTGTGACGTCTTGATCAAGCAACTTTAGTGCGTTTTATCTCTCACGTTTTTTTATCAGATTTACAAATAAAAACATACGTGTCCAATATTTTTAATAATCTACATTATGGACCAAAAAAAATTTAGGTCAACATCCCTATAAAAAGTTTTAATTGTATGGATTGTGGTGACCATTCCGGAGCCTTATAAAGTGGAGGACGAAGTATGCAGTATGGCGTCGTAGTTACTAGTTCTCGCTTGGGACTAAATGTTATACAAGAATCTTAAACTTTTATTGTGAATAAACATGTAATATGTTATGTAGATGTCTCAGATATAAAATAAGTAGGTACAAAAAATTTAAATAGGCTAGATTTTGAATCATTCAAAGAAGGTTTGTTTGTTAGGAAAGTTTAATACTTCTAAAAAGTTGAACTGAGCTGTGTAATGAAATCTGAATGATGTCCAGAATTTTTTTTAGCGGATAAAACTTTTGAGCTCAGCTATTTGTAAAAGATCAATACTCGTAGTTTCTCAAAAGTTGTTATAGGAAATTATAAAAAGATTATAATATAATTATACTAAGGAGGGTAACCTTGAAAGCACCTGACTTCTGACCCTGGCGGCAGCTGGCCCCAGCCACTCAAGTGAAAGTTTACACAATACTCTAAAGCTATTTAACTTTACATATTTTAACATTATATTTTTGTGAAGTACGAGAAAGTATCACACGTCGTATATGTGTGGAGGAATTTGGGAGAGATCTATTGTCCAACGGTGGAACAGAATGTGCTAGAAAAACACGACTTTTCCAAGCTTTGCATTGAAATTACTATTAGCTTGCTTTTTTTAGTATATTTGCTCTGAACCTCATTATAGACCAATAGATGAGACGTTTTATAACTTCTTTTCTTTTTATAAGTTGGTTAATAAGTTGCGCTGATGTGCGCTTTCTATTAGCTTGCTTAGACTCTGGAATAACATAATTATAGGCTACTTTTCAGCGTATAACAGCAAGGCATAATAATCTAGTTTCTAGATTCTAGTTCTAATAATAGCATAATAATTATAGACTTGTAAGGCTTACCCATTTAAGGCTTGCGTTGTAGCCCATTTGATATTTAAGTTAATTAAGTGGGTTAAACTTTAAATATAATAGTTACATTACCAATACACATTCGTTTAACTAACATAATTAAGTAAATTAACGGCACTTGTCAGTTGTTAACATTTTTATAGTCTCGTTCGTTTTGATTTACACCCACGTATGTATGTGTGTGTATGTGTGGATAGTTGTCCACAAATTCCAGCTGATTCACAGATTGTCTAAATATATTGGACTGGTATAAAATGTCATCTTCAACATAAAGTAAAAGAGGATCGTTAAATATTTGATGGCGGCGGGACCCTTTAGATCTCATGCAGCTATTATATTATATTTAATCGACTTCTTAAAAGAAGTTTATCAATTCGGAACAGTGTAATATTTAGGTTCGTAGGGCAAAAGATTTCTCTAGGGCTTCAAAACAAATGTACAACATTTTAGAAGTACGTATGTTTGTCCTCGAATTTAACCGAAACCATTGATCGGATTTTGTTTTTTTGGCTTACATAATTTAACCCAACTTAGAGAAAATTGTAAGGTTTCATCAAAATCAGTTCAGCAGATTTCTAGCGTTTCAGCAGTGTTATCCGCTAAACTAGCCTTATAATGTTATTCCAGGGTCTAAACTACCTGTATGCAAAATTTCAGCTCAGCTGTTTAGACGTGAAGTTAAGAGGTAACCCACATCCTTACTTTCGCATTAATAATATTAGCATGATAATAATTGAACACATTAAATATTTCTTAACAATGAAGTAGAGCTATACATAACATTGAATATTTACTATAATAAGTATTTACGTATAACATTGAATGAAATTAACCAAATAAAGCTTAAAATAAAACCAAAATACGAGCAGCTATTATTAAAATATGCACAAAAAACAGGTTCTATGTTTGTATGAATGTATTGAAATACTCTGTTTTATAAAGTTGAATTCATTGCAATAGTTATTTAGGCGAGTAATAAACATAACAGTATGCTTACAACTTGAAAATGAACTTGCTTTGCTAGTACGCCTACACTATCTGTTCTAATGGAATAAGAACTGGATTATTTTACAACTTTTTATATTTTTTATAACCTAAAAACTACGAATGAATTTGTAATTATAATATTATCTTCCCGTAACACATTATTAAAACACATGTGAAGGTATACGAGTAGGTATTACCTATAGGTGGAGGTAGTGCCTACATGTGATATAATAAGTAAACCTTTGCTACCCCAGACAACAGCTAGATGTCCTAGGACCGGTCTATAAGTACTAGCGTGTGGCGACTAAAACACAAGCCCTTCTATAGGGCTTGTCACTTGTGTTCACTTGTAAACCAGTTCCACTAGTGTGTGCCGGCCTTTATGTCTTGACATTTTTGGATTACCTGTTATGACAACTTCTGTAACCGACTTCAGAAGAGAAAGTTCTATATTTGTATATCATGTTAGTGGAACTGCGAGATAGTTAATTACATAGGTAAATCATTTAAGGTTAAATAAGTGCCTATAAATAGGTGTCCTAATACAATCTTACTAATGTTATAAACGTGGAAGTTTGTAAGAATGGATGTCTGGATGTCAGGATGTTTGTTACTCTTTCACGCCTTAACGTGTGGACCGATTAAGCTGAAATTTTTTAAAGAGATACCTAGCTGGAATAACACATAGGCTACATAAGTACTGCGGGTAAAACCGCTGAGCGCAGCTAGTTAATGATAAGTGTAGTATGTTTGTCCTTAAATTTCTCCGAAACGCAGATTCC
This sequence comes from Hemithea aestivaria, assembly GCA_947507615.1. Classification (NCBI taxonomy): domain Eukaryota; kingdom Metazoa; phylum Arthropoda; class Insecta; order Lepidoptera; family Geometridae; genus Hemithea; species Hemithea aestivaria. Next base: position 226,104 of record OX382339.1, read on the forward strand.
GTGCGAATTTCTTCCATTATTATTTTATTTGTTTACATTTAGTAGTGGAACATTTTCTGCCAGTTTTAATTTTAATTAACTTAAGTACGTAAAAGTGTAAGTATCATTTCTCTGTAATATTTTTTAATGGCGGCTTCTTAATGCGGAATTCTACTGGGTTTGTTACTACGATTTTACTCAATATTGTTCTGCGATTCACTCCGGTTGAATAGAAAACTGAAGGGACTATACCAACTAGTGATATTGCGGTCAAACGCCTGTTTAGTCCGATATAAAAACTTATACTATTACTCGAACGTAAAAGGAAAGCTCGAATCGAATCCATCTTTGTAAGAGTCAATTAAGGTTTTTCAGGTCATGGCTTTCGAATAAATAAGATGGACAGAATAGGGACCTATCCACGTAATGAGGTATAATGACCTATACATAGTACTATAATATGTTTGTATAGGTATGTATGCACATTGGCAAGTAAAATAAAAAATTAATTGGGGTTTATATTCCAAACAGGTGATCCAACTTATACTGTCAAAGGTAAATCACTATTAAAATAATAATCACAGGTTGTGTAGCCAACTTTTGCCTGCACCATGATCTCTCAACGACTGCCTCCTACATATCTTATAGGAAACAGCCGGGAACCACAATTTTACGTACCTTCCTGAACAGCGTCCAGGCGAAAATTTACAACTCATTGAGATTTGAAAATAGTGCCTCCGGATTACAAACTGAACGTATATAAATAGATATAACTTGATTGTGAGATAGATGCTCCCGAGTTGGCCCCTGTCCTAACGCGTCTTTTCCTGCACTCCTACACAAATAGAAGAGTACCCTCATCTTGGAAGATAGCCCTTGTTCACCCCATCCCTAAGAAAGGCGACCGTTCTGATCCAGCTAACTACCGACCCATTGCCATTACCTCCCTGCTCTGTAAGGTGATGGAACGAGTTATAAACACTCAGCTCCTTAGGTACCTGGAGGATCACCAGTTGATCAGCGATCGTCAGTACGGCTTTCGCCACGGTCGATCGGCTGGTGATCTTCTTGTTTACCTCACTCACCGCTGGGCTGAAGCCGTTGAGAGCAAGGGAGAGGCACTCGCCGTTAGTCTGGACATCGCCAAGGCTTTTGATCGGGTGTGGCACCGGGCACTTCTCTCCAAGCTACCTTCTTTTGGCATACCCGAGGGGTTGTGCGAATGGGTTGCCAGCTTCCTATCGGATCGGAGCATTCAGGTCGTTGTCGACGGGCAATGTTCCGACAGTAAGCCGATCAATGCCGGTGTCCCTCAGGGCTCTGTGTTGTCACCGACGCTGTTTATCTTGCACATCAATGATATGCTACAAACTAGTGGTATGCATTGCTATGCGGATGACAGTACTGGTGACGCTCAGTATTGCGGTCGCATCAATGCCCCCCGTGCCGTAGTGGAGGAATGCAGGAACAAACTGGTGTAAGACGTTGAAGCTTCTCTGGAACAGGTCTCAGATTGGGGCTCGCTGAATCTGGTCCAGTTCAACGCAACCAAGACACAAGTTTGCGCGTTTACCGCTAAGAAAGTCCCTTTTGTTGTCGCTCCTCGCTTTCAGGACACTCCTCTCAGGGTCTCGGATAGCATAAAAATTTTGGGTGTCGACATTTCTGCTAATGTTCAGTTCCGTGGTCACATTGCAGGTAAGGCCAAGCTCGCTTCCAAAAAACTTGGAGTGCTCAATAGGGCGAAGCGGTACTTTACGTCGAGACAGAGACTGCTTCTTTATCTAGCACAAGTCAGACCTCACGTAGAGTACTGCTCTCATCTCTGGAATGGAGCACCCAAGTATCAGCTTGACCCTCTTGATGCATTACAGCGTAGAGCTGTCAGAATTGTTGACGACCTCAAGCTAACCGAACACCTAGAACCGCTCAGTTTTCGTAGGGACGTTGGATCCCTTTGTATCTTCTACCGTTTATACAATGGGGAGTGTTCTGAAGAGTTATTCGACCTGATTCCGGCGTCGCGCTTTTATCACCGCACGAGCCGTCACCGCTCGAAAGCCCATCCACACATTATTGATGCTTGGCATTCTCGCACTGTGCGATTCACTCGCTCCTTCTTGCCGTACACCTGCAAATTGTGGAATGAGCTTCCGCCCGCGGTATTTCCGATGAGCTATAACATGGGACTCTTCAAAAGGCAAGTGAATAGAGTCTTGAAAGGTAGACAACGTACCAGCGGTACCCCTGGTATTGCAGGTATCCATAGGCGACGGTAGCCACTCACCATCAGGTGGGCCGTCTGCTTGTTTGTCACCTATTACATAAAAAAAAAAAAAAAAAATAGCACTCCGGGAGTGCCGGCAGAAGTGAAAACTTCAATATTAACGTTGTGTTTAATTATAAGTATAAAAATACTATCATTTATGAGGTAGAATACAATGTTTATTTATTGCGCTATCGTACACAAATATGAGAATTTATATGTTGTTATTTATAATATTATATCGTTATTTATATATAACATTAAATTTTATCTCTCAGAAAAATCAACTTCCATCCATAATTTCGACGACTTTTACACCATCGTTATTATCAGAATCATCATCGCAAATTTTTACAACTGATACAATTGGTTTATGATAACTTAAGTAAGAAACAAACAGTTTTGATTCGAACCTATTTAAGTGTCTAATAAAAAAAAAAAATATATAAATATAAAATATAAAAAAAAATATCGGGCGCGCGCTTGTCTAAGCCCCCTGTGCCGCCTAAACAGAGCAGCACACTCAGGCACGGTAGAAAGAGTGGGAGATACAAGTTCCTCTCCCTTCCCCTCGATCTTACGCTTTTTCGATCAGCATCGCGTGACCCTGACGCGAGTTTGAAAGTTTTTACCCATACAAAAAAGTGCTCAGCGCCGCTAAAGAAGTTTTCACTTCAAAAAAAAAAGAATCTTTAATTGTCGAACTGATTCCTCAGTAAATCACCAGTATATGTTTAAACAACCCAACAGCGGCCATGTTGTTGTTTTTGCATGTCTGCTGAGATAATGATACATAATGGATCTGTACTGGGAACCGAGCAGGCGGCCTGACAACGGTTCATTACGATTCTATAACTATTTGGGATGCTTACTTGTATATTTGGAATATTTGGATTTATATATATGCTCTACATTTTATATCGGAGGTCATATTGCCTGACGAGTTTGGTGACAATACTATAAGCCAACAAAAATACATTTTAAGAGATTATAAGTAAAGTATTTGAAGTAAAAGGGCTTTCTTTAAATCGTTCGTGTAATGCACGGATGCTACTACATACTATGAGAATATGCGACCAAATTGAGAAGTATTAACTTTTATGGACAGATGACATAAAGACTAAACATTATAGTCAGTATAAGACTTGGTTAAGAGGTCAGTCTTATCGCTTTTAGAATTTTTAAACATACAGCAAACGGCAGAATTTTAGAATAGACACACCCACACATTATATTAAAGCAGAGTTCAAACAGTCAATAATTACGGGTCGTTCCCTAGACGTCAGGAACATTTTGTTTGGCTCACAGATGCAATATAAAACTGGTTGAATTCTACCCATATAAAATTTAAGAATTTATGTTACATTCAAAGTTTCAAAGACTTCCGAATAAACCTGTTCCGACCATTCCCAAATGACAGTCAAAGTTTATTGTATACGTTGACCTTTAGAGATGAAATCTCACTCGTTTGACCCGTATTATAATACGACTAGCGTAGGAAGATGTGAAGCCAATTTAAAAATACATTTATATTGCTTTCAAACTGTTTATTATAAGTATTGTAATGTAAAGTGACGGAGCTGTACGTCGAAGCTCGCTAAATCCAAAAGGGTTTACAGACTGTGTAATTAGGGAAGATACTGCATACCTACCTCAGATATAAATGAAGACAAGAATAATGATACTATTTAGGTAATCTTACATATCGTTTTTGGCTGTTTAGTATTTAACTTGTGTAGGTACTAGGTATTTTCAATGTTAAATGTAAGAAATTGGCTTTTTAAACTAAATTAAATAAGCCTATAATATATAGTATATTGTTTATAAAAACTGTTAGGTTAAATCTAGGCATAGTATTAATTAACTAAACATGGTCATCACAGGACTTAGGACATAAGGCTCTTCTGTAATTTCCGTTAAATTAGTGATGCTGTCCTGTGCTTGACTAAACCCGGCTCTCTCCGCAGTTCTTCCTATTTCTGCCAACCGTTGCAAAGCGCGATATCTGTATCTATATGCAATAGTCTGCGTGTGAGTCCACGCATATTATGAAGTTTGACAAAGTAATTTAAGAATACGAGTCGGAGCCTTGGATGCACTAATCTGACACGAGCCTGGCACAGGATTTATATCATTGCAGAGGTATTATTCATATCTTGAATATAAATTAATTATTGTTCAGTAGAAATTACATTACAGGAGAGAATATATTATGTTGATATACTATTATTTATCTCTAGTATTATATATGGCTTAAATTTGGTACTAAAAGCTTATTTGATACTACGTTTATATACTATTATTTATCTCTAGTATTATATATGGCTTATATTTGGTACTAAAAGCTAATTTGATACTAATTATATATATCTTTTGAAACAAAAATTTTAATCGGTTAGACGTAGTATAAAAACAAAATTAATAGGTAACGATTTATTATACAAACTTATTCTGATTACTAGAACATTTTGTATAATATGTACCCTCGTGTGTTCCATCATCAAGCATATCATCAAAACCTTTTTGGGACGCCCCTTTACCGAGTTTCCAACAACACCATATTCATAGACTTTGTGTACGAGTGTTTCACCCTGATTTTTTTCCAATAATCTTATTAATACACTCTATTATTACTTGTATCCTACTTAATATTATATTATCTATAAATGAGAGCCATAATTGCAACAGAATAGTGGCAATTTTGCAGTGATTATCTAAGAGCGCTATATTTTAACTGAATTAGCGATAAAATCCTTCATTTACCGACTCCGGCGCAGCCATTAGGCTGTGGTCCACTGCTAGCGATGATAAACCTGCTACCTATATTATTTTATAATTTCAAGAGATATACTTACATACAGAATCCCACCCAAACCGTCCGTTAAGATGGCTGACCTCTACATTTCTTATCCACTTTGAGCAGTGAGCATAATATACAATGTTTAATTCGTTACAAATATACCTAATACGTGTCACGTATTAAAAGTGTTCTTTAACATTTGCTGTGCAAATGAAAACAAGTGATTTAGAGATTTTGTTATTTTGAAATGTGACGTCACGAAACTTAGGACCCACACCCTTTTTCAGATGTTTTGACCCTTTAACGTATGTGTATTACGGATAGTTCTTAACTTTTATAAATAATAACAAATAAATCCATTACTTTCAGGCAAGTAGACTGCCAACAATGGCAATGTACCAGAGACCTATATCAAAATATATACCTTATAGACTAACATACATACCATTATAACTTAAAACTAGGCTAGGCTTATAGCTCAGTAAATATTTATTGCTACTCAGGTATATCTTGATCGCTATCAGTGAGACGAGTGCCCCACTCGCCGCGACGGGCGCGTCGTGCCGTGGCGCGGTGAAGCCCACTCCCACTAATCTACCACTCGTCTCTCTTCTTATTGGAACTTAATCTGTGTAATCACACAACATGTAAAGAGCGTGAAAGTGTTTTCAAATGAAAATAAACTAAAATGAAGCGAGAGGTTGATGGATTAGAATTGAAGAGGAAATTGCTTAGTGAATTCTTATTTAGTTATAGTAGTAAGAGTTGTTTAATAGTCAGTTATATGATCTTCGGCCCTATCTTCAGACTTAGACTTACGATTGTCACTTAAGATAAGGCTAAATGGTGGTCGAGAGATAACCTATATTGAATTTAAAAAAATGAAATAATATAACACACATTGAAGATCACACAAAGGAAATAAAAATCCATGTTCTCAATTGCAATTTGCAAAATTATTTTTACAATTTTTAAAAATTATTCTCTCTCTTCTAAACTTATGCAATGCCCGACAGGGTCCATACTGTTCCCTATAATAAATTGTTTAACATCTTAAATTATACCTATGTATGGAACGCAATAAATAAATTATGCGCACATTTATTATTACGTATCTACTTTTGATATTAAGTCGTAATAATTAAATTGGAACTAAGCGTTAGTTTGTGGAAATCCAAGATTAAATATTAATTTCATAATATTTACAGTTTTTTATGCTCAAACTATATTTTTAGTTTGCTCCTCTTTCATACTATTTCAAGACTATCCAGTTTATTAATTAAATATACCTATCAAAACCTGGATAAACATAATATACCTGGATAATCGTGTTCTGGGCTACACCTAATTTGTGAACCGAAAAACAAAAAAAAACAACATTTATTGCCTATCTTCACGTTCACGCACTAAAGGGTCCCGGAAAACTATAAAATAGGCGAGGACCTTTATAAAGTCCGCGGTTCAACTCTTCACAAGTGCCCGCGGAATGCTAAAACGTGTAAAACTCTGCACTAAGGTAGACTATGGTACAATATAAAGGCCACAGAATAAATAAAGGACAGGATTGAACATTATATAAACTCCCAAACACCACGAGTCTTAACAACTTATCTACAAAAACCTATTCAATTCTTTAGTGCAATTTTAAACCAAGTTCGGACTGTGTAAAATCCTTAACGAAACAAAAGAAATAAGAACCCCAATGAGAAAGAAGACTCGTACATGAATAATATCAGAGTCGTTCGCGCGAACGTGTATATTTTTTAAATCTGTCTGAAACAGTATAGACAGAAGGGATATTCAATTGCGAATAAACTGATGTTAAGGACACGTCAGAGAATGGTATTTAACAAATTTGCACTTTATTAAATATATATACGTCGTTTATAATACGTCCGACATACCTATCTACTGTATCAGAAAATAACAAAATATTATATTGTAGAAACTGTATATGTACAGACGGTACAGAGTATAGTTCCAAGAGCATACTAATGCTAAATTAATATTACTAATCGACATAAAACTACACAGAAAACTTGGTTGTCTGGAAGGGATCGCTATTAGCGATAAGACCACCAATTGTAACACTTTTTCAAATTTAATAATTAAATGTTAGATATTGTTTGTTCTGTAACTTTTGTGTACGACACAGCGTTATCTATCTATCTACAAAAAAAAAATATACCAGATGCAACGCCGGCGTTACCTACCTGTATGTCGTATTCAAAAAGTTAATCACGGCCAATCTGATCCTACTAAGTAATGTATGCTATAGCGGTATAGGTTATAGGTACTATAGCTACCTAAGTACTGGATTTCATTAAGATAGGCCGCATCTGTACCCGCCCCGGCGTGCCGGTTTTAAACTCGCACTTTTTATCCTACAGCCTACAAGGAAATTATAAAGCCTAAGTATAGGTTTTAATGGACGAACCGAAATTACAATTCCGTGGCAGTAAATTACGCGCGTTGAATTCTTTTCTTATGCCCATAGCCATTAGTATACAGGCCTTGTTAAAAGTTATGATTTTATTTTAAAAATACATAAGTAATATATAATAGCTTATATTTATTTATTATTAAATCCATTCCACCATAATAATACATATCTAGCTATATCACTCCATCAGTTTTCAATGCCTAAATTTTATTGAGTTTTAAAAGTATTTTATAAGTTTTGTAACATTATTAAATTTTTAGTTTTGTCATTTTTCATTTTTTTTCTGAGCCTGTAAGATCTCTTGCAGATCAATCATTTTACCACCCTTCCTTCATCTGTCCCGGTCTAAGTCTTTGTATTAATTTTATATAAGTTGACTATAAAAAAGTATTAATCAGAAATCACTGTAGATATTTAATATATTAGTACCATAGTTTTAAGTCGTACCCCAACTCAAATAATGTTACTTACTCTATCATAATGTGTCAATGCGAAACTTGAATGTCCTACGCATAAAGTCTACATTTCCACAAGTGTTCATAAATCTCCGAGGTCATAAAGCTAGGTCATAAAGCGCGTGTATAAAGCGGCGCGCACACTGACAGTAAAGCGTTACGAGCCGGACACGTGTGCGCGACCCCTTACGCCAACTGTTTCTTATGACAATGTTTATTGGTTTACTGCCTTATAATACAGCCTTTTCATGGGAAATGCGTATATTGTGACGGTTATATTTTATGTTCTTCTGTAGATATACCTACGTGATAATATCTATATCTTTGCAAAATTAAAATCCTTATCTGTTTACCTGAGATTAGTCAGTCAGTCACGTGTTCCTTTAGACATTAGACGATTTGAATCAATTATTTTATCGAAATGAACAGGCGTCATCGCTTCAGACAAGTACTAAGCTCGTCTCTTTCATTAATAAACGAATAAATTAAATTTTGTTTTAAAAATTGTTACCAATAGCCAAACTTACGAGTCTGTGAATAAAATTATTGCCTAGTACCCAAAATTGCATTAAAAGTGTAAAAATTTTCAGCCCATATTGCTGTCCAATTTTTAAAATTACATCGTTTTAATTTAAAATGAACTAAAGCTTAAAATTTCCCCATGAACCATAGAGTAATATGTCTAGAAGGAACATTCCTACGTCACAGCCCTATAGATATTAAAAAGCCCAACTCCCATAGACACCGGCCGGGACACGACGACAGACGCGCAGGAATCCGCGGGACACACTCGTGTTATCCTACAGGATGACTCGACAACTGTACATTATTAAATATTACTAGCTGCGTCCAGCGGTTTTACCCGCTGTACTGTAGTCTATGTGCTATTCCAGGGTCTAAGCTATCTCTATACCAAATTTCAACTCAATCGGTCCACCCGTTTAGACGTGAAAGAGTAACAAACATCCAGACATCCAAACATTCTTACAAACTGTCACTTTTATAATATTAGTAAGATTTATCAGAGGATCATTGAATAATTAATCCGAAAGCGAGTTTCCTTTGAAATAAGTAAACATATTTGTTCTAGAGGTCTTTAAAAAATATTTTGTAATCGATTTTGTAAAAAAATACTTGCTATCATAGTGCTCCCTGCTCCACTTTTGACTATTTGAATAAATACTTTTTCATTTAAACAATTAAATTGACGAATGATCTGTTTGAAAAAAATCACAAACAAACAGGTCACATTTCATTTATTTCTATTATTTTGTGGAGATTGACATGCTATTTCTCATATCATAAAATCGCATTCTCTTATTTCTTAGAATGGAAAGTAAATGGAAACAATATATTTTAGTCATTGTTGCACGCCGCCGCTATATATTTTACCATAAATTCTCTTCCAACCAGGTTGTCTGTAAGAGATTGCTTTATGCGATAAGACCGCCGATTGTTTACCTCTAGTTTTATGTTAGTCATATAATGTTCATAACTGTTTCTTGTATTTTGGTATGCAATAAAGTATCATTCTATTCTATTCTATTCTATTCTATTTTCTTCTGGGTAAAACCGCAATAACTATTCTGTATGAATCAGCCTGTAGGTTCGTCTACATTAATATGTAGTTCACGAGCCCACCTCGCAATAATTTCATGTATATTACGTTCCCTGCATACACTTTACACCACTTGCTAAGTCTTGCCCAACGTTAGAACAGTGTGAATTTAAACGTAAGACGCTCTGAGCAATAAGACCGCCAAAATTGGTAAAAGTATTTTTTTTTCTTGTATCATAAAGTAATGCGACGCAGGGTAAATGTAACACAGGAAACGATTCAATAATCTTTCTCGACAACATCAAAAGAACAATTCTTAAAATAAACGTTTGTATATGTAAACACACGAGTACAACTCCCCTACACACTAACTGTACTGTTTAACTTGTAGTTATTTTCTTATACATATTATAATAATTGTAATCGTTCATCGTATTTAATTAAAAATCTATAAAGATTAAAAAAACTTAGAAGTGTATAAGGCTTTGAAATATTAGGGGTAACAAAATTTACAAAAAAACTTTTTCATGAGAAAATCGAATTCAAATGGACTACACGTGTACAATGTCCTATCGCCATATTAGGTGAAACGAGAACGATTATAATAGATACATACGTACCTAAATAATGCGACATGCTGCCTGACCATACATAATAGCAATGACTGTCTGTCTGTCAGCTGTCACAATCCTATATAGCCTACTTTTATACGTTTTGATCTTTATCACAGTGAGTTATGTAACACTATTCAATTTATGTCACACTAGTTGCGCCCAGCGGTTTTACCCGCTGTACTGTAGCCTATGTGTTATTCCAGGGTCTAAGCTATCTCTGTACCAAATTTCAGTTCAATCGGCTCACCCGTTTAGGCGTGAAAGAGTAACAAACATCCTGACATTCAGACATCCATACATTTTTACAAACTTTCACGTTTATAATATTAATAAGTAAGATGTAAAAGAGAAAAGAGTTTTCTTTTGTGTAAATACTAACCTCAAGAATCTTAACATCCTTTGACTCTTAATAAGTAAGAAACGTTGGTGCAGTGCTTCTAGAATTTTACATTATTGTAAAATCCTGGGTGGCACTGTACTGATTGGGTAGCGTTAATGTAAATAAAATGTCTTGTCTTCGCTTCAAAAATATAAGACTAGTAAATCAAATACTTACCTACTCGATGGTAAGCATCAAGATTGCCCAAAGCAGACACAGTGCCAATTGACAATCAGTGTTTTGAAATACAAAATTGGGCGTGGCACCTACGAATAAGGCATGCGTGGCACTACACTGTTTAACCCGATATAATAATATATTAGTTGTTAAATTATCTCGGCGTGTAAATTTCACATAGGTTTTTTGGTATAATATGTTACCTTTTGCCCACGATTTTCCGTGATGTCAAGCTTCGATGCGGCCGCAGATGGTAGGAGACTAAACCTAGAAGGCGTAATCCCTTTCATTTCACGTAGGTAAGTTTTTTAAACTAAATAAAACAAATGAGTTTGAAGACATTATCATCTCTTATGTCAACAATGTGCCTTCGGCGAGAGCAGTCGCAGTACTCAATAATTTTTTACAGGCTTTCCAGGATGCCGACATACATATCGACAAACTTGGTGATCTGTATGAATCTATTATTGTTTACCTTTCTTTTATATATAAAATATAAAAATACTTAACTATTTCAATTATTGTTTACCTGTATGTGCGTTTTGATGTAATAACTTATAACTGTTAGCATTATTAAATAAGTAAATGTAAAAGAATAAGGTATAAGGCCTAATGTCACGTGTCGTTAACATACGTGCCCGTCGCTAACGACATCCACTCATCCTGACAGCTGACATTAAGATCGTGGGACCTGACCTGAACTTGAGCTGTCTTTGTGCTGAACTCGCTGAGAACTCGCACGGAGAGATGTTAAGCTAACAACCGTCCGGACACTTAATAACAGTTGAGAAGGGAAGCGAAAATAATATTTAATATGTATAAACTATTATCAAATTCAAGTAAATGATAGAAGCAATTTAAATATTTTAATAAAATTGCAACATGTGTGAAAGTAGATAGAAGATGAAGGTGCAAGATCATGTGTCTTAGAGGAGGCTTAAGTTTAGTAGTAACGAACGTAGGTTCATGATATTAAAATCAGCATGTTACTAAATTCTTCACAAAATAGATAAAAATAAAACTCTGCATAAAAAATATTTTAAATTAAAATAAATTTTTAAAAATACGACATTACAGTAGCTTACTATTTTTACCCGGTTAGAGCAAAAATGCGTAACTTCTCAGCCGTCAATATATTTGGGATGGCTAGTAGGTATAATACAAGTGAATTAAATTAAAAATTTAAAAAAACCCCCAACGCAATACGTAATTCACCATTTTTTGATGGCGGCCATCTTGGATTTTAAATTTTATATAGTGGGCTGTATTTTACTCGTTAAGCCCTTTCATTTGATACCCATATTGAGGGGGTCGTGGAAGAAAAAAGTAATCCGCCATTTTGTAGCGGCGGCCATCTTGGACCGATTTTCACCAAACATGGCTAAGAACACTCTCGACTAACTCTACTTTCAAACAAAAAAAATTAAATCAAAATCCGTTCATCCGTTTGGGCGCTACGATGCCACAGACAGACACATACACACACACACACACACACACACACACAGACAGACAGACAGACAGACAGACAGACAGACACGTCAAACTTATAACACCCCGTCGTTTTTGCGTCGGGGGTTAAAAATAGCGTTTGACAACTCTCGTCTAAAGTTCTCTAGTGACAACACTGATAATAATCAGTACGTGCGTACGTTTTGTCTCAATAATTATAGAGCAACGCGTCCGTGACGTTTAGATGTTAGTTGTGATGCTATCGGGTGAAGTTAGTTGTGATGTGCTGGAGCGGAGGCTTTACTTATTGCTCTAAGATTTGGGCACATTATTTTATTCAGTATAAGTTAGCCTACGACCCGATGATCGACCGACAAGATGATCTTGCGTGGTATTAAGCAATGTGGCTGTAGACTGAAGCATACTTTACCACAACGCGGAACAAATCCCTCCTTAGGTTTATTGGTTATCATGCCGGAACGTTAAATTAAAAAAAATAATTTAAAGGTATCCTATAAACCGACTTCTTAATTATTTGAATAAGCGAGACGCAAGTTTTATTTCATAACACAAAGAGAGAGAGAGAGAGTATAAACCGTTCGATAAAATGGAAAGTACCTCCTTTTTTTTCCCCGTGGAAATGCTTTACGCACCACCCTGAGCCGTTGTAACGCTAGATATAGATAGATAAAGATTGGAATTTTAAAAAAGCTGATGAGCAAACCCTGTTCGGATCATTATTTTGCACCTCATGGGATGACGTACTCCAAACTAAAGATGTCCAGTTGAGCACCGATAACTTTTATAAAATTATATACTCCATTTTTGATAACTGCATTCCTAAAAAGCAACGTAAATTTTGTAAACGTTATCCCATATGGTTTAGCTATGACATCATTAAAGATATTAACCTCAAATTAAAACTACACTCTACCTGGATGAAAAGTCAGTCATTTGTTACCTATAAAATTTTTTCCGATCTTAGAGAATCATTAAAACTTCGTATATCAACTGCTTACACTAACTATGTGCAAACAATTGAAGACGATATCTCTATCAATCCCCGCAGTTTCTGGCAACATATTTCAAGCTTGAAAACTAAAGGAGGATTTGAGCCCACTATAAAGCAGGGAAATCATACCATTAGTGGCATCAAGGCTTCAGAAGCTTTTGCCGAATACTTCGCTAGTGTGTTCCTACCTGAAGTACCCCAATTAAATTCAGAAATATCTAATAAATTAGACATTGACCCCACAAGCAATTACATTAATATATCTAATATTAGCACAGTTGAAGTAGTGTCTGCAATTAAACAGTTAAAAAGGCATAGCTCTATAGGTCCAGATGCCATTCCTCCTTGGTTTATTAAACAAGGTGAAAAATACCTCACTCATCCTCTCCATCACATATTTAATTTAGCTCTTTCAACCGGAATCTATCCCTCACAATGGAAGGTCTCCAGAGTTACACCCATTCCTAAAAACTCCAATAAACAAACAGTTGAAGAATACAGGCCAATTGCAATCTTACCAGTGCCTGCTAAAATCTTTGAGAATATCCTGCAACATGAAATTTACCGGCAAGTTCAAACCTATCTCTCTAATGAACAACATGGCTTTAGGAAACATAGATCTGTAAACACTAACCTACTAACGGTTGTGGATTATATATCATCTTCTCTTGATCGTAGATCCCAAGTTGATATACTCTACCTTGACTTTCAAAAAGCTTTCGATAGAGTTAATAACGATATTCTTTTAATGAAGCTAAGCAAACTAGGTTTTGCTCCAGGATTGTTGAAATTAATCGCTAACTACTTATGCGATAGGCAGCAATTCGTCAGACTAGGGATGTATGATTCACAGCTCTACCACACACGCTCAGGAGTAAGCCAAGGCTCAATACTTGGTCCTCTACTTTTTATTCTAATGATAAATGACCTTCCTCACGTGATAACACATGCTAAATCATTACTATATGCTGACGATTTAAAACTTTTCTTGGAAATTAATTCTGTGCAAGACTGCTATAACTTACAGTGTGATCTGGATGCGGTATGTGCATGGGCTGTGGAAAACAGAATGGATTTCAATACTTCTAAATGCCACACCATGACTTTTGGCAGAATGCGAAACCCAATTGAATTCCAATATAAAATAGGCGCTTCTAATATCACAAAGTCAACTGAAATTCGAGATTTGGGAGTCGTGTTTGATCAGAAGCTCACGTTTCACACTCACATCACAGCCGTGTCTAAAGATTCATACCAGCGACTTGGCTTCATACTTCGAAACTCCCGAGACTTTCACAAAGACCATGTTGTAAAGTTAATTTACAGTGCTTTGGTTCGAAGCAAACTTGAGGCTAGCTCATGCGTCTGGCACCCATATGAGAGCACTTATGCCTTAATTCTCGAAAAGGTACAAAAAGCATTTCTCAGGTTTTTATATAAGCGCAAATTTGGTTACTACCCATTTCTATATCCAACAAAATTCCTTTTAGGATGTCTAGGCTATAACTCTCTAGAAGTGAGGAGGTCATGTGACCAATTTGCCACTATGTGCAAAATATTGCATAATAAAATAGATGCCCCTGACCTACTCCAAGAGCTTTTACGTATTTTCGCACCCAACAATTATCTTCGAAATAGGAAACACCGGCTTTTCTCACTACCAACATCTCGAACTGTTGCCCGTTCCCGCTCGCCTATTCCTCGAACCCTCACGACTCTCAACAATATCTTGGACAAGAGACCCGATTTTGACGTCTTTGCTGACGACTGGCGTAGAATAATGCTTGTATGTCTAGAGTTTTTTGAGAAGAATGCATAAATACGCATGCATGTATTTTCTCTCTTAATTATTATAAGCTATGTTTTTCTTTTACTTTGTAATGTTATACATTTGTGTTTGTTGTGTTTTTTTTTTTTTACTATACTTACTCTGTAATATGTAGGTACTGTATTGTTTAATATCTTTTCTCTAAGCTATCTTAAACTTTAGTAGTGTAATTGGTATAAACCGTTCTATTGAAGTATAAATAAATAAATAAATAAATAAATAAACGCTAGTCCAGGGTGGTTATGTGGGACTCCCCGCCGGAGAAACCGGCGGATATACCCACTAAAACCCCGGGGTCCTTCCAGCCGCTGTTCTGCGGGGACGACGAAGGTACGCTCTCGCATTCTTCTCCGTCAAAAAGAAAGTATACCCTTCGGTACAAAAAATATTTTTTTATAAAAGGATCTGGTGTCATTGGAGACGCCGCTGAACTAACATAAGTTACATTTAAAAAATCTGAGTAATAATTGTACCTTTGAGCCAATCTACATAAATTTTCTGAAATCGATTATAAATAAAGAATCAATAAGAAAATAACGCAATACTTCGTTATAATTTAGTAATTTACTGAACCCGAATTAATCACTGATGCATCAAAACATTTTTATTTTGAATTCATAATTAAGATGCTCCTAAAATTATACCCCTAAATTCCAAATGCTTGAGTGAGCTTCACGCGTGACGTAACAAATGATTTGACACTCTTGACAGTTGACAGACTGGATAATGGGTAATTAGGATGATCACCGTCGTAGCGAGTGGGAATCACACATTATGTGTTTTGTTATATTTAATTTATAAGGATTTGGTGGTAATTATCCTATTCCTACTAATATTAAGAACGTAAAAGTTTGTGATAATGTCTAGATGTACATAATGTTTTTTATTCTTTCACGCCTTAACCGGTGGACCGATTAGGCTGAAATTCGGCATAGAGAAGCTGAGAGCGAGTGCACACGTATTGTCAAATTTTCTTTAAATAATCATAAATGACACATCGCGCATAATGCGTGCACGAAATGGAAATGGCACTTAATTATTCAAAGGAAATCCCTGAAATCAGTTTAATATTATATAAAAGCCCATTACACACGGCGCTATACTATATCTTGCTATATGACTCCTGGTACCATATAGTATCGTATCGCAAGGCCTTGCTATACCTCGCTATGCCGTGCTATATTATTTTTAGTGATGGCCGGGTTACTGATCGGAACTATATTTTTTAATAGTTCATTCTTTGAGATTGAATCTTGAGTCGATCTTTGAAATAAAATCAAGTGACATTAACATTCCTTTTTTCACAAATCAAGTGATATTAATGACTACTTTTTTCCTCTTTACAAACGCACTCAAATATTTGGAATACCTTGTCAATGAATGCTTTGAGTGCATTTAGAATAGGTTTATTAATACAAAAATAAAGAAAATTTATATTATTTCAAAATAAAAACAAACAAGTGCAAGTTGGACTTGCCACATACTTGTATGAAAAAATGTTATCAACATGTTGCGTATAAAATTACGTATAAAATATTATTATTCCAGAAATCTGCCCTTAAGGGGAAAAATACGGCGTTTAAATTGGAAATCTGTAACCGCTGCTCCTCTCTATCTCTCTTCTCTCTTAATATTAACGTGGTTCAATCTTCAAAAAGGGCACAACAGTTTTTTTTTCCTATGCAGGGTCTATTTTATGCACTTTCATATATGCACGCACGTTTGTGCTTAACAGACCGCTTTTCATCAGTTAAAAGCTAGTTAATATTTTTTAGGAAGTAGGTACCAGGAGTACCAGAAGTAGGAACGGAGATTCAATCACTTGATTGCATATAGTTCCACAATGATTCCCCAACACTACTTAAACAAATGAATTTGACAATTTTTTCTACATAAAGGATGTTTCTTTTTTCCTTGATTTTGGTTTCGTTCCAGTCCTGGTATAATTAAAAAAAAATGACGATTCAAACTACGTCAAGAAATCCAGAAAACTTTATTCGAAATTATCATCGTTTACTAAAAGTATGAGAGTTCATCGAATAAGATCGATTTGAGTTAGATTTGACCGACTTTATCAGAGAATTCTCGAGTACTTTGGCCAAATGGCATGGATGGAAATCTAGAGATGGTCATTGTTTCGGGCAAAATCAAAGGAAAGCGGTCCCAAGGCGGTCCGATGTGCTGGTCAGATCAGATCCGCACCACCCTCGAAGTTCCTGTTAAGATAAGATAAGATAAAAATATATTTATTATCAGTTCCAAAAAGTACATACATGAAAAAATATACACATAAATATAGTGACATGTTAGTATGAGATACGAACAGAAGATAATAAAACAACATAAACAATAGGTACCTACACTGATAAATGGAATAGGGTCAGCATAATGCTGGGCAGGGAGGTCCTGCACAGCGCTGATTTTCAGCCTGCCCCGTGCTCGACTAAGATGACGCTGTTGCTGTTGTCCTGTTGTCTCGTGGCTCCTGGCCATGAAAATCGCATCCAACCAACCCAGATAGCACTCCATCATCAGAAATCGAATCCTACAAAGGAGGGGTCATGACTCCCAGTAATAGAGAATATGACAAGGACAAGGAGAAGAACTCCAAACGATCCATTTCCGAGCATAAATGTTGAAAAAAACTAAAAATAATGATTTGTTTTTTTTTTCTTTAGAGGTACCTACAAAACCCTTGAAACAATGTGTTTGCATTATTACAGTTTTAACTGACAATCACTTTTGTAAAAAAAAAACCATGGCAAACTCCTGGTACGTACTTTTTAAAAATGTGAAAAAAAAATCATGAATTTTTTCACACGTCCTGTATAAGACTCAAAATTGACATTGTCAACAGCCATGTTGCTGTAAAACCATACAATTTGGCAAATTCCATTTGAACTAGATAAAAAAAAAATGCGTAGCCATTTTGTGGCATGACTTAGCCGGTTAAGCGAAAGTCTACTGCAAGGTATTCAAAGCTTTCAGTTATTCGGACAAATAATCATTATGCATATGAGCATCTATTACAAGTAAATAGGAGGTGAAATTTAAAATACAAATTATATTAATTTGTTTCGAAATACTAACACAAAGAACTGTAAACACAACAAAATATTTAATAAAAATAAAAAACATTTTTTTCTAATTTGTTACACAGCGGTTAAGCATTTGCTACTATTTAGTTTAATATATCGCGTAGGTAATATGAGTTTGTTTTCTTTTGTCTCCGTAATACAAAACGGCTTAGTCATTTTATCACCTAGTCAAAATGAAAAATGGCGGATTCTACGCATCAACTGTAAATTATAGCGCGATATAGCGCTATATGTCATTTATAGCTACGTGTGTGACGGATGCCGATTTGTACTGAAGCTATGCCGCGCTATGTGAAGCTATATAGCGCTATATAGCGACGTGTGAAATGGGCTTTACATTCACTTGTTCCTCACATATTCTTACAAAACAACCTAGTATAATTTAAAATAAACATCTCACAAGAACGCACGTAATCTCTCGATAAAATAGCTCCTCAGACCACGTACAACAAACCACATACACTAGTGTACTAATAAACAAGAGAATGTAACATAATGTCTGTCGGAAGACTGCGGGTCGTCACGTACCGTGTCGGTCACGTCGGATCGCGGCAGGACGTACAATTATCGCCTAGGTTTACTTTGTACCTAGTCATTTGTGTTCTGGTGAACGCCATTTTGTTCAATTATTAAGTATCTTTTTTGTTTTTATACAAATTCCATCATTAAAGTTTCGTCACTTTTATAGGGGCTTTAGGTACTTGACATTCATTATACATAGGTGCTTGACGTTCATAAATATAGACACTGGCAAATACTCTGAGTGTGGGTCTATCTATGTATGTCCCAGCAAGCAGAGTGTACTGTTAAATCGGTGGTTTAAAAAAGACTAATTCAGGAATATTGTATGTGTATGAATAATTATTGTTAGAATTAAATAGGATAATCCTTAGAGTTTTCAAAACATACGTTTAAATATGTTGTCTTATGGTTGTCTATTAGGTAATAATTGTTAAAACCATCGATCGGATTTTTACCATTCTTAATTTTTCGACAGACAGATGAAATGAAATGAAATGAAATGAAATGAAATGAAATGAAGATGATTTATTGGCTCTATCTTACAGCTTAAGCTTACATAGTGTGTTAAAGTTTTAATTTAGGTGCTCGCCAATGGGAACAGGCTCAGCGTTTTGTCAGATTAACCCTAGGGCTAACCTGACTACTGATTTTCAGCCTGCACCCGTGCTCGATGCAGGCAGGTGTTATAGCCGAGAAATAGTCTTGGCGGGGTGTCTATATAATAATATTATGCTTATCTCTATGTCTAATATATCTAATAATATGTTTATCTCTATGTCTAATAATCTATATTACTAACAACAATGTTTAATATCTATCTCTACATATTTTGATTTTATTTTTAAATATCTCTATTTATAACTCTATATTATTTACACAATAGGTACTGTGCAAGCATTCCTTACTATATATATTATATATAATACTTATTTATTAACGCTAACACTACATTCTTATGCTATACTCGTATTATATGCATTCCATATAATATTATAGCTTATAATGCACGATGCTCAATAAATTTATAAAGCTCAAGGTTGTGTGAGGAAGTGTATAACGTGTATATGTATATATTATAATATAGGATGTGCAGAGTATAATGATATGAGTGTGTTCCTCCCCAGATCACCATCCTCGTAAGAGTTGGGCCCGGAGGGGATGTGTGTGTGTATGTGTGAGTGTGTGTGTGTGTGTGTGTGTGTGTGTGTGTGTGTGTGTGTGTGTGCGTGCGTGTGTGTGCGTGTGTGCGTGTGTGCGTGTGCGCGTGTGTGTGTGAGTGTGCGCGTGCGTGTGTGTGCGTAGGTGCGTGTGTGTGCGTAGGTGCGTGTGCGCGCGTGAGACTATTAATGTGTGGTTAGATGAGCGTGATTGTATGTTACCTGATGATTTTAAAGGTTGCCTCAAACAGTTGCCTTTGACGTTCAAATAAATGTTTTCTACACTTAAGTTTAAACGTGAATAAACTTTGTTTCTGCCTCAAGGGTGGTGGGAGATTATTCCAGATTTTTGACGCACTGTATTTGAAGCAACCTCTAAATCCAGATGTTTTGTGTGAGGGTATCAACAGCATGTTGCGAGCCTTCGATCGTATAAATAGCTTGTGTAGGCCTTTGATCCACGTGAGCTTTTCGAAAAGGTACTCAGGCTTCTTGTTCCACAGAACTTTTTGTGTCAGACATGCTAATTGAAGCTCGCGTCTGTACTTCATGTTGAGCATCCCTTTCTGAACAAGATAAGGAGTGACATGTGCTCTTTTGGGAATATTAAAACAATATCTGGCACAGGCGTTTTGTGTTCGCTGAATGGCATTCGCCGTTTTTTCCCATAATCTGGGACCGTAGACGGCGCTACAGTAATTTAAAGGTGAGAGAATCAATGCGTCGCAAAGCCGAACCCTAACATCTTCCGTTATATACTTTCGTATTTTATATAAAATTTTGAGCTTAAAAAATGCGTTCCTAATTTTCTCATTAACATGTTTCTCAAACCTCATTTCAGAGTCCAAGACCAATCCTAAGTTCCTTGCCTCATGCTCAATCGGTATGTCTATGCCATTTAGAGCAAGTCTAGGATCTCTGTCTAACACCTTCCTAACCTGTGATTTTGTACCTAGAACTATCATTTTGGATTTTGCCGGGTTAAGCACTAGAGAGTTCAGTGATGCCCATTTATAAATCTCATCAAGGTCTTTATTGATCATCCTCATAGCAACTTCCGTCTCCTCCGGTTTAAATGAGTGATAGATCTGTGTATCGTCGGCGTACAAGTGATACTTGCATGCTTTAATGATCTCCGGCATGTCTGCAGTATATAATGAAAACAGCATAGGACTCAAATTAGACCCCTGTGGAGTACCTCTGTCTATCTTCTCGATACTCGATACGTTTTTGCTCCCATCTGGATTTTCAATCTCTACAAACTGTTCCCGTCCAGTTAAATAAGTTATGAACCATTTACAAGTATCGTCGGTAAAGCCGTAATACGAAAGCTTTGAAACTAATAATTCAGGACTAAGGCAGTCGAACGCACGTGAAAAATCTAGCAGGACGATTACACTACTGAGTCCTGAATCAGATGCCGCCAGTATATCGTCTGACACTTTCAATAGGGCTGTTTCTGTGCCATGATGCTTCCGGAAGCCAGACTGATATATAGGGATAATGCTTTGACGTTTTAGGTACTCTTCCATCTGCGTAAGTACTACTTTCTCAAGAACCTTCGACAATACCGGCAGTAAGCTAATTGGTCGTAAATCTTTTATTTCTTCAATTGAATTAGATTTAGGTATAGGCTTGATCAGAGACCGCTTCCACGCAGAAGGAAAGGTGCTGGAAAGAATTGAAGTATTTACTATGTTTGTTATGATGGGTAGAGTCTCAGGCAAAGTGAGTTTTATCATCTCCATATTTATGCGGTCATATCCTGCAGCATTGGTATTTATTTTCATAATTACTTTACCTACCAATTCTTCCGAAACGGTACTAAACGAGAACTCACTCTCATATTTTTTATTCGTTTCAAAAAAGTTTAATAGACCAGAATTAATGGCTCCATCGCCTGGGAGATTTAGAAAATGTCTATTTACCAGATCTGGATTAGATAAATGATCAGGGATAAATGATGACGTTTTGGACTGGACAGCATTTGTCGATCTTAAATATGTCCACATTTTTTTTGGTTGATTTAGGTTTTTATTAATATAGTATTTAAAGAACGCTGCTTTTTCACGCTCTAACGCGCCAATAACTAAGTTTTTTAAACTCTTATAATAATTTTTAGCTGAATCAGTTTTTAAGCTATGACTCTTAACTAAAGCTCTGTCTCGAAGTTGCATCATAAACTTAACGATATCGGTGATCCATGGCTTAGGATGCTCACATACTTTTTTTCTTATTAAGGGCGCATGTTTGTTATATAGTGCTAGAATGTTTTTGTTAAACATTTGCACCTTTGTTTCTACGTCATCTGCCATTAATAATTCTTGCCATCTTATAAGGTCAAGGTCTCTACTAAATGCCTCCAAGTTAATCCTATTTATAGACCTAATTTCTATAAAACAGGCGACTGGTTTAGGTTTTCTAATATTAAATTCACTTAATACTAATGCATGATCACTTAAAGATCTGTTATGCAACACTGTAACCATTTTACATCGATCAGGAACATCAGTTATAATTAAATCAATCAATGTTTCACTTTCGTCTGTAATCCTAGTTGGGCTATTAACTAACTGGACTAAATTCCGCTGTACACAAAAATCACCAAATTCACGAGCTTTCGGAGAGCCTAGTTTACATAGGTCGACATTAAAATCCGTAAGTATGCATCTATAGTCACAGTAGGCAAACGCACTAAGAGACTCATTGAGAGCATCTAGAGCTACTGAAATTTTGATACTCTCCGGCCTATATGCCGTCCCAATAGCCATTTTAGCACCTGGTAAAGTTAGTATAATCCAAAGCTGTTCCAAAGTAGAGTCCGGGTGCGGATAAACTCGTACGCGTAACCCCTTCCTTACGTAAAAACCTACGCCTCCACCAACGGTTGTGGACTTCCTAGCTCTGTGCTTAAATATATATCCTGGTAGAGCAGGTGCGAGGGCTTCCTGTCCTTCTCTTATCCACGTCTCATTAAGAGCGAGGATGTCTGGTTTATGTGTCATCACAGTAGCTTCCAACTCATCCCGCCCTGTGTTCAACGAACGTGCATTTAAAAGACCTAGTTTAAGTGTTCTATTTAATTTTATTTGACTAGCCATTGTTAAACAATTTTGTAACGCATTGACCCTTCCCATTATTTCCTCCAGCCTGTGTACTATGTGTCTGAAAGGAACTGAGTGTGCATGTAGTTATGTTGAGATAAGTGTGAATAACATATAAAGAGTATAATCCAAAACAATACAATATAATTATAACGCCGATTATTATATGAGAACACAGAGATATCGAGCTTAATATGTGATCCAAAAAACAATATCTACAATCTATAATTAATATTATGTTAACCTTAGTTATTTTTAGGTGGTGCCTTAAATATCTTAGTAATGTCCTGTTCGTTGCGGACTCGAAACGCCGGCTTCCCGTCACCCTCTCTAACAAGGATCTTACCCTGCTTGGTCCATGCAAATCGCCAATTGTTCTGCTTGCATAGTGCGCGGGCGCGGCCGTAGAGCAGTCTGTTCTCTTTGCTGAGACGTTCATGGATGTGAATGAGACTGGAAGTCCCCGCCACGCCGATGTCATTCGTCTTTATGTTGCGGCGCGCCCTAGCACATTGCAGGATTTCCTCGTGGACGGCGCTGCGAGTCACACGCACCACTATGGAGCGCGGCCTTCCCGGACGTGTCCCATCTTCATTGATTCGGACGGGCCCCACCCGATGAGCCTCCACAATGTCACGTTCATCTATTTTAAGAACAATCTTGCTCATGAGCACCCCTGTGATATGCATAATATTTTCGCCCTTGTGTTCAGTAACTCCGCTAATTTCTATATCATTTTGCAGGGCTAATTGTTCCTTGTTTATGAGCTCCTGTTTTAGATCCTGGATCTGGGCTTTGAGTTCCTCAGTCTCTTTATTCGGGGTTTCCTTGATAGCAGTCTCGACCATGACAAGACGGAATTCGTGGTCCTCCAAGCGGTCTTCAAAGGTCGCCATTCTACCATCGCATCCTTGATAGAGAACTCTCAGTTCCCTTATTTCTTCTTTTACTTCTTGTCGAAAGTTACTAAACTCATTCCGGAAACCATTCATATCCTTTCTGAGCGCTCGGAGTTCTTCTAATATTGCTGATGCAGATGAAGTTACGCCAGTCAGCTAGTTTATCATTAAAACCCTTTCTACCAACAAATCTCATGTAAAAACAACATATATCACGCGCGACCGCATCAACAGGTGTTTAATATTTAAAACTAACCATTTATTATTGTAAAGTAATAGTTTTACAGACATTTCTCAAGGAACCACTCTGTCCATAAATAACAGACAAACAAACAAATATCTCGGAGATAGGAACCGAAACACGCTTTATCCGTACATATTAATTATCTAAATGAAACGTTGTACGTATCTACTCGGACCTCGCATGTACTGTTACAAGCACAAGTGATTCAACCTAATGGATTTTGTAGCGATTAACTTGTAAAATTGTTTTTATGGTGTGTTTTAATGGATATAAGCAAATAAATTGATGTTATACTAGCTGCACTCAGCGGTTTTACCCGATGTACTGTAGCCTATGTGTTATGTTAGGGTCTAAGTCTCTATACCAAATTTCAGCTCAATCGGTCCACCCGTTTAGGCGTGACAGAGTAACAAACATTAATTCAGAATCTAGAAATTCTCACAAACTACTAACATTCTGACAAACTTTCACGTTTATAACATTAGTAAGATGAGCTTTTTCTTTTAGTCGTCCAGTTCAAAGAGCCGACTAGAATATTTTGTTTGTAGGTAGGTAAAACTAATGTATAAGTCGCAGGTAAATGGTTATGATTCACTTCTTGCTTTGAACTTTGGCTCGCTGTGATGTCATGGCGGCAAGCTGTTTAAGTGCATTATATTACAAAGGAAAAAATATAACCCTACTTGCCCCTTGACCAATAGAATTCTCAGAGCTCTAATGAACAGTTTTAAGAGCGTATATATCAAGTGACGCTCTCTCGCTCGCACTATTTGACAAATTTTGATTCAGATTCAGATACTTTATTCACCATAAACATAACAAATTGTTGTTACAATGGCATGTCAGTGGTACATACAAAGGTAATAAAATATAATTGAAATGATAATAGTATAAAGGAAAATTAAGTGGGTACATAATATTAAAAATTGATAAAATTAAAAAAGATACCTAGTAATAATTTTTAAGGAATAAGAAATCAGTTAATTTGAATAAATTCATATAATTAATTTATGAAAAATTCCTTAAGACCAGCCCTGCATAATATTATTGCACACATTTTAAAAGTGTTTTCAGTTTGATATATCAAAAAAAATGGCAAGGAGAGCAATATTTTAATTTTTTTTTCAAAAATTCTCATCCATACTTCAAAATTTGTCAAATAGTGCAAGCGGAGAGCGTCACTCAATATATACGCTCTTAATTAGCATGAGTTTTGTGACCGTCAGTACAGTCGTTAACAGCTGTCACGTCGTCACCTCGTACATTACCGTCACCATCCACCGTCCACCGTTCTATGGGAACATTCCACCATCAACCCACTCCTCCCATGATAACACCACCTTTGTCACCTCACACCTTCGCTACACAATCTTTATGTCATAAAATATTAGCATTTTATCTACTTTACGAGCTCTCATATCGTAATAGGAAGATTTGAATAAAATTTGATCCATAATTTTATCTATTTTAGGATTTTTATACCATATCTTAGACTATTATACCACATCTTAGACTAGAGTAATTATTATTATAGAGTCTACGCTCCAAAACTATAAATGATGCTTATGTTCTAAAGAATACGTTTTCCCGATGTGTTCAGAGAAGCCTGGTTGGGGTTTATCCCGCCTTCTAGGTTTAGCTGCTACGGCCTACCGCTGCATCGTTGCTTAACATCACGTGAGACCTTGGTCAAAGGCTAACCTAATATATAAAAAAAATATATGCCATAAGTGTAGGTATGATCTAGTATTCTTTTATCTGTGGTATGATAGAGTAGAATGGAGGAGAAAGACACTTGCTTAATTTTCTCGCGCTATCTACCATTTATATAGTATGGAATTTTAACTATTTTAATCTAATTTCGAAGCTTTATCGTAATAGGAAAAAAATGATAATGTAAAGCACCTTTAAACGAGAATTTATGGATCATTCCCAATTAATTATCTAAGAACATTATGTAGATGTTACCTACCTCTCCTTTTTATTGTATTTTGTGTTAAAATCCCAAAATTCCTCTGCGTATTGATAACAAACAACCTTAAGATATTGTCAAAGGTCCCGCAGGAGGCTTCAGCGCTATAAACATTAGGCACAACCAGTTTGGACATTTCATTTGAAATCTATTCTTATCGCTCGTGGTTAATTGCCATCATTTCGGATATCTTCGTAATTATAATGTATTTTAAAGTAACTCTTGACATTTGGAGGTAATTTTAGCTTTGAAGAGGAATCTTTTAAGCTGTTATATACATTAGTATTATTTGTTTACTAGGGATTTGATTTATATTACAAACATTTTTCAAATAGAAAAGAATAACTCTTTATTGCATTTCAAGATACAAAAAATAGTTTTGACTTTTTTTTTAAACTTGAAATAAAAAACCACAATTATAAAACAAACTTGAAACTGGTGGTGAACAATTGGCGGTCTTATCGCATAAAGTATTTTTTTACAGAAAACCTGGTTTTAGATATTATGTTCTTAAGTTGGCTACGGCCAAAATGATGACAGCCTCTTTAAAAAGATGAAGTGGGAATTAGTTGGTTAGAAACGAATAACGCAAACTCAAAATTCATTTAATCAAAAAGGATACAATAGAGCACTTTTGCAAGTCAATTGAGTCAATTACACAAAAAAAGACAGCTATTTGATTCAATCCATATACTCGGTGAACTAGTAGTTCACCGAGTATATGGATTGAATATTATTAAAATTTTACACTATTTAAAATGATTGTTTTGACACATAAAATTTACATTATTACATTACTTAAAATAGTAAGCAAGTAGCATAAAATCCGCGAATAATCCTTCGTTTACCATCGTTAAAAAAATATTTAGTCATAAAATAAGATTGCTAATAAATTTTATGGTAAAATTAACGAGATAATATTATATATCTACAATATTGTTAATTACATATTTATGGCCCATCAAAATATTAATTTAAAAGCTTAAAACAGTACGAGATTTATTGAAAAGCTTAATTTTTTATGTAACTAATTAATTTTGTTTACCTATCAGTATTTTGTTCTCTACTGCTGTCTAGCTACAGCACATAATACTAACACTACTTTTTCACGCCTAAAAGGGTGGACCGATTGAGCTGAAAATTGGTATAGAGATAGCTTAGACCCTGGAATAACACATAGGCTATAGCACAACAGGTAGTACCGCTGAGCGCAGCAAGTAGTACATAAAAATACATAAATTATAACGTCTATGGCCCAGTGGATATACTATGTACGTCCACCTTGTAATCCAAAGACCCTGGGTTCAAGTCTCAGTGTTTGGCGAGCTTTCGCAAAGCTATTGTGTTTTACTAGGTCACGTAAAACTGTGGGTCCCGGCTGTTTCCTATAAGATATGTAGAAGGCAGTCGTCAGGTCATGTTGCAGGCACTGTCATCTTGACGATCTGAAACTGCAACATATAGGCTACACAACCTATAATTGTGATTTGACTCTGACAGTGTAAGTAGGGTAACTCGTTCAGTTGGAGCATAAACAATTTTTAATTAAAAAAACGTATCTGTCAGATTTTTGTGCCTTTCTGTACTTAAAATATATTATGTTCATAAAACGGTAATATTATTATATTAATAGGATTATGTGTGGTAATCCTTTACTACAGACGGATAATACTGTTGTGTTTATAATGGAATAGCTGTGGGGTGGCCAGGTAGGTATGCGACATTATTATATGTAACCTTTTTATTAGTGTGTTTGACCTGACACCGCGCCGCCTGCGCAACGCTTCGTGACGACACAGTATTGATTACAAAATAAATATAAGTACATTCTATTTTGTAAATGACCATTTACATCAATGCTATGAAAATGAGAATAATACATTCATCGTGTGACAGATGTAAATGAAAAAAAAAAAACTAACCGAGACGCAAGTTCATAATATATTAAATCTTTTAAAAAACGCTCGACGAAATTTAATTGAGACCACCTAGGAAATATACAACTTTAAGTAGTAAACATTTATTTTAAATTGGATCAGATTAAGTCTTCGCATAATCGGTGCCGGTGAACATAATATAAGTATTAAAAAATACCTACAATAAATAATTCCAACATATTATGAACATTTTGTTACTTCTTTTTGAAGGATAATAAAATAAATTAAACGAACAATAAAAGTACAGAATATCATCGTGAGATCAAAAACCTCGTCCGCCATTAAAGATCGAGTGTGGTAAATATTTTTTATAATATTGCTGCTCCATTTGCTATTTTCTGCTTTTGCATTTTTATGATGTCCATAATAAAATATACGCTAAATAAACCTAATAATAAGTAGACATGATACGGCTAATTTATGGGAGGTAGACTTCTCTTGAGTAGGAAGCGTTGGTGTAGTGCACCTAGATTTTTACATTATTGAATAATCTTGGGTGGCACTTTAGTACTGATCTGGGTTGTCTCTTACCATCATGTGAGCGTCTTGTTTTTCTTACTTTTTAGCATATAAATTTAAAAAATATCTAATAATAAAACAAGAAGTGAGACAAAAAAACTTTTTAAATACAAGCTTTTATTACAGACAACAGACAGGTGAAAGTAAATACCTAAAGCTTGTAGTATGTTCTCCATAATTTGCTATTTTATGCTTTTGCAGTTTCACGACTACTATCATATCTATATCAAAGATACATACGCTGAATAAAACCTAGATCAAATAGAAGTCATAATATTTAGTAATATTAGTAGGAATCCCACATCGTAATACTAATTGCAATATTGTTATTCATGGTGCGAATGTCGAGCATCTGTAGCGGCCGCCATATTGAATCTCCACGTGACTTGGTGGCTTGTTTGAAACAACTGTCTTGATACTTTCGTTCATAATTGTGACTAGAAATAGGTTATGAGTATCAATTAATTATTATAATTTATCTAACAAGTAAATTTTTAGGTGCATATTAATACACGGTCTGTCGAAGTAGAGGACTTTCGGAGGGGTGGTGAAGTAATGATTATGAATGTTTCTTTCTTTTTTTCTTTTAATTATTGTATAGTACCTCTAGAAATTCAGAAGAATATTTGGAAACTATAAGGCACTTCACCTTTAAACTTTTTGTTTTACTTATACACAATTGTGGCAAAAAAAATGTCAAAGTACTGCCTCATCAATAATTACTAGCTAATTGACGTATTTTTCTTAGATCCTGTTCTTATAATAGGAACAAAGGACCAAAATCGTTTCGTCCTCCATCAAACTTTGACAGCACGTCCCGGACCGAAGATTCGAATTCAGAACTCGTGCTAACGTTGCGTTGCCATGACAACAAGATGTCTCCATCTTTGCCTTTATTCTTTACCAACCTTATATCTTGGTAATAAGGTTTACTTTACTTCAAGAATAAGTTAATTCGCTTAATTAATTATTGTATAAGTAATTATTTAAGTAATGGAGAAGATTCTCCCGCGGATTCAAGAGGTACCTTTAAGTTATTATAATATGTAAATGGTTGTTTTGTCGTATTTAATTATGGAAAGAGCTTCGGAGAGGCATACGTAAGTAGAGGATATAGGTACTTACATTAGACTCGATTGTAAGGCTGCAAAAACTTGATCTGACCAACCGAGGGACTTAATGATCAAATTACATTTAAAATGCGAATATGTGAAATGTTTACGAGACGTTTCGTGACTTGTTTTTTTTTTTTTTAAATAGGTACTATAACTTTTTTATTCACAAAAGATTCCCCCAAACTATTAGGTACCTAAAAAGTTACTATGCTTTTTCCTTTACACTTAAGCCCAACATTAAAAGACGTGCGGTACAAAATAGAACTACTTTCAAAGCTAGACAATATTTGATACTTTCATTGAAACTAGCGCCACGTCTTCCAACTTATAAAATAAATACGTGTCTGAATACGTATCCTAAATTTCCTCTTAAAGTATGTAAAAGTATTCACCACAATCCCGCCTTTTACATGTCTTCTTGATCCCTAAAGATAAAGAAAAGCCCGTTAGCTGTTAGTAAGGCCAGATCTGTGCCATTTGCGGGGTTGGGTGAGATTTGGATCATTTGATGAGTAGGCATTTTGTTAGACTTGTAAAAGCTATGTGTTCCAAATTTGAACTATGTACATATATAATCGGTTGAGTGGTTAGGGATGTGCAATAACAGATGAGTCACGTATTTATATGTTTTTATAAGAAGATAATGAGACAAAAACAAAGTCTTAAATGGTCAAATGACAAGAGTACTAAAAACTAAAAATTAAATGCAGAAAGATCCAAAGCAAAATGCAAATTAATATTTTAAGAAAACTTTTGGTTATACTCTAGGTGTATAATGTAATAGATATATTATAATGTTGTATATTATAATGTTCGCTACGAGAGTTGAGAGAGAAGTGAAGATGGCCAGCGGAGAAGCCAGAAGATGATGCCAATAGAGTATTATTTTATATTTTACATGGAGATCTCATTCCAAAAAGACCTTAGAGTTCCAACATAAAGTTTGAGGCGTGATAAACCTATACACTTTAATTTAGTAAAAACTGTATGATTTTCCCCCAAACGTTTGAATCCATCGATCTGGGCAGGGCCGGGTGCGGCGTGATGTATGACAGCGTGGAGCTGGCGTCTGTCACATTACGATGGATCGCTTG
Source organism: Hemithea aestivaria (assembly GCA_947507615.1). Classification (NCBI taxonomy): domain Eukaryota; kingdom Metazoa; phylum Arthropoda; class Insecta; order Lepidoptera; family Geometridae; genus Hemithea; species Hemithea aestivaria. The sequence goes on from OX382339.1 coordinate 256,728, forward strand.
GAGAGGGAGCCTTAATGACACCCTGTATTGCTTTCAACTGGTTTACTATATTGGAGTACTGACTGACGAGTCTAATAGAGCATCCCAGTATGTATAGGGCGGGAAAATTAAGTTATATCTCTTTTATGTATCCACTTACACTATGTAATGTGGGTGGTATATGGGCGTTTGCCGCGGATGAATGCTTCGGCGTACCCGCTGCCCCGGCATTATGGCGTCCCGCAGGAACACACCCAGGTTTTTAGGGGGTATCCCCGCCGCGCCCATCTTCGGCGGGGAAGTACCACATACCGCCCCGCGCCCCCCGGCGTAGGGTGATGATGCGTAACGCATTTTTCTGGGTCAAAAAAGGTGGTATGTGGGCCTATCAATTTACCACTTTTAACCCACTTAAGAACTTTTCTTCGGGTTCAGAATTAGTCGGATTTTTCATTTATTTTCACGAATTACTCAAAACCTCAACAAATTTTTTTTTTTTTCATTTCAATACTTTCCAAGTCCTATTTGAATTGCAATGGTCTATGAATGAAATTAAATTGAAATGATTGAGTAGCTTTCAAGTTACGATCGGCATTATTAAATTCACTTTTAAAAATATTATATTTTAGCCAAATACATTTTTTTCAAAAGCGTTATTGGTGAAGGGTTACAAACGTAGGGTCACAAGCCATAAACTATAAGTTGTCACAACCTTACGACAGGTGTTGCCGACACATTTCCATAAAAATGTGTTCCTTGTCAAATAACCTTTTAAAATCCGATAATAATATGTCGGATAAAACGGATTATTTACGATATGTAGACGTGTGAACTGTGATCGAATCCGTCCGTAGGTGGAGTTTTATGATTCATTGAAATATAACTATTCTTTGTTGACGAATCGACGCCACTGTTAGTGGGTTGAAACTTACACCTGGAAACACCCACACCATCTGTATTACATTCAGTTTTAACTTGTACATGTCAGCTTAAAATAATACTCCCGATCACTAATACCGAATACTTTATTTGCTTCCTTAGAATTAGGTACATAAAGTCTTAGTTTAGTTTGTACATCATAAGTATTTCTAAGGACCCTGATAGGCACATGCAATTTAGAAGATTAAATTATTATAAAAATTAAATGTTATTAAAAGAAATTAAATAGGACTTATTTATTTTAACAGGACATGTTAGAGAGGGTAATATATTTTTTACTAAGGAAACGTCATGTAATTTATAAATGATTTTCCTCTACCATGTTTAATGCTGTCAGTTTTAGCCACTTCTAATTTTCACTTGCCAGCTTAAAATAATGTGTCTGACGTCTAAGAAAACAATATATAATTTAAAAATGTTTTACCACCACCAATTTTATGATGTTAGCACTCAACTAAAATCTTCATCTTTTACGGCACCGTTTTAAGGCACGCGATCGGAATTGGAAATTTGAAAAACATATCCATGTCTGCCAACGGAACCCCTCTATTGTCTATGCAATATTGGTGCAGATGACGTCAGCACGTGCCAAGCCTACCAACCTGACGGGAGGGACCGTTATGGCAGGATTAAGACGATCAGATTTAAAACTTGGGATATCGGGAACGTGAGGTGTGTACCGGGATAATCCTGGAATAAGGTGGGGTTTGTCTTGATCTAACGTTTAGTGTAATCAGATCGATTGTATAAAATTCTTAAAAGAATTTCGTAGTATCCAATTTTTGTAAAACCCTGATTGGTCACTCTTAGCTTTATGAAGTGCTATTAAAATATGATAGAAGTCTTTGCAGCTTCAGCTAACGTTCGACTAGGCACAAATGTTCGCGCAAATTTATAACAAAAAGTGCTTTTGACATGACAATCTGTGTAGGATATATACACATCTTTTCATACAATACAAAATATAACAACATTTTTTCGAATTTGTAATTGACAATGAGAGCGGGTTTGTGCTCGAAGTGGAGCGAGGGGTTTACAGTACTTATTTGTTATTCTTTTTCAATTTTAAAATCACATAACTTCTCTAGAGTTCCCTTCTAGATCCCTTCAAGGAACTGGTCACCGGCGCTATTATCAAAGTGACCACGGGCCGCGGGGTTATTCAGTAAATCCGCGTTTAGGGCATTTTATGTCAGCGTCGTAACTGGTCCCAAGCTCACTTTATAGCCTTCCTTGACAGTCGGGGCACGGACCTTGGGGTCTATGTAATGCTGCATTTGAATTTGAAATCTATTGAATTAAGCAGTCTGGGTAAGCGATATCTCTTTGCGAAATCATCAGGTTTATAAATAACTCCGTAATTTTAATAGGTACTTAAAAATTGTTTATCCCACCAAAAACATTCTGTAAAAAACTAGCCAAGTCTCGATGGAGCTGCTTGTTTATCTCTAAAAAATAATGAAATCTAGACAAAGTCGTGCCAAGTCTAAGATTTCTTACTGCGATTTCTTTATTATTATAGTTAATGTTGTGTGACTTGGCCGTTGAAAGGTAGACAAGGGTATTATACCAGGTGCTCCATGACACCATTGCACCAATCTGTCCGCTAACCATTCATGATAGAAAATTGCCACTTGGAAAACGTTGATTGAATAACCAGTCAATTGTAGGCTTGATAAAGCTGCGTATTTCAATAATACTTATGTTTAGGCGATCCAAGTGTCATGAAGCATCTGGTTTTGTACCCTTGTGTACCCTTCAACGGCCAAGTCACACAACATTAACTATAATAATAAAGAAATTGCAGTAAGAAATCTTAGACTTGGCACGACTTTGTCTAGATTTCATTATTTTTTAGAGATAAACAAGCAGCTCCATCGAGACTTGGCTAGTTTTTTACAGAATGTTTTTGGTGGGATTTCACTTCTTTTTGTAGAAACGTATATTATAAGGTTACTATAAGGCCGACAGGCAGACAGGCGAAAGTAAATAAAAGCTTTATACAATTTTAACCATTGACTGCAAATGTAACTTTGTAATCCTATACATTTATATGAGATTACAAAGTTATTTATGCAGATGAATTATCTCGAAAACGAGACCGAAATTGCATGTTTTTTTAGTTTTCCTATGGCTTATACAATAAATTCTAAGTATATACCAAATTTCAGCTCTCTGAGTTTATGGGAAGTACTAGTTCTATTTTGATGATCATGAGTGAGTGAGTGAGTGAGTGAGTGAGTGAGTGAGTGTCGAAAATGCGAAACTTTGCTTTCGCTTAACTTCAGAACTTAATGACCTACAGACTTGAAATTTTGGATTTTAAGTATGTAGTTATAGCTTACTGGATGACGAAAATTTCTGTGTTCTGGTCTTATCCAGAGGTTCTCAAATAGGGGCCTGAAAATGCGGCGAAATGGTTCCTGTAAAGGATGGTACGGCAGTGCTTGCTTCGCGCTCGACTTGGCGGGGGCACTACCGTGCCCCCAGATTTAATTTGGTGCATAATGAACTCCTTTGAATGTTTGATACTTAAAATTGTTTATTTAAATTCAGTGCATATTTAATTTTAGGAAAGGTCGCTCATCTTCTAAAGATTTAAAATTAACTTTTGCTTTATGTTAACATACAAAACTTACGTTTTGATCTAGAGCTAACACCATTAAGAAAGTGTTGTTAATAAATATGTACCTATTTTTAAATTAAAACTAAAATTAATAATTTTAAAACTTAGTAAAAAAGTTGTGTTTTGGTGACTTGAACATGTCGAAAAAAAACCTTGAAAATATGTTCAAAAGATTTTTAATTTGTTGACTGCTAAAAATTACCTATATAATACAAAGTAGACACAATAAAATAAAAACATACTTTACGAATATTTTGAGCATCAACTTAGTGAAATTAACATAAACAATAATTTCCATTATTAAAATACCAACTCTCCCATAAATAATAGCAGAAACATTTCATATCAGCCCATTAATAGTTTTTAAGACTAATTAACATACTCGAACGACCATAAAACCTAAATAGACAAACCATCGACTAAATCAGAGACCACACCCGGCTCTGGACAATAGAAGTGTCGTGACACAAACCATAATGTGCCAACTTATGATACCTCTACTGAACTGATATTTATGGTAAACTGTTATTTAAAGCTCAACAAATGTAAATTTTATAGTAATTCTTGTTACACTTATGTCTTGATTTTGTGTTTTAGTTTTAAGTTTTCTGTATATTTGTGGTGTATCAATAAAGAGTGTTCAGTTTTTTTCTATTCGAAAGTCACGTGGAAAACTTTCATATCTTTTGTTTATTATGTCATTAAGATCGCATCGTGATGTATCGCTTCAATATCATTATCTATTTAACGTAAAATTTTACAAAATTGACACAGATCTTGATATATTTTTACCAAGAGAAGCTTTAGCGGCATTATAAGACACAAATAGGCGAATATAATACTTTAATTGCTGACAGTGGTTTGGAGCACTTGGATTTTCTGTAGATCGGCTTGTGGCCGATCTGTGGTTAATAAAAGTGTTCTTTACTGCTGTAGTAGCTGTAGTATTGTTAGTTTGTTTTTCTCAATAAAGGCATTTGCCATGTAATTTGGAAAAAAAAAAAAAAAAAATTGCAGAGAATTACATTGTACAAAGTACATAGTAATTTATTGCTTTTGTCATTGATGATGATATGAAAAGAATAGTCACATCTCAAATAAAAGAAAATTGGAAGACAAGTTATTTAAAGTTTAAAATCAACTGTAATCGAAAATCTGAGAAACAAAAACAATCCAAATGAAGAACCTTTTTGAATTCAATAAATAAAATTCTGCAGTAGCGAGTTTTATTTTCATCCGCTTCGTTTAAAAGCAATTGCCACCGCAGACGCTGATTGCGCTAATGTGTTCGCAAGACAACACAAAACGAAGGGAAAAACACAAGTGTCATGAATCATGAGAGATAAGGGAAGGGAACGGGGGCACAACGCTTTATTTCTTGCCAATAATCTGTGGATTACAGTCCAGACTGTCAATTAATTTTATCAACAGAACACAACTGATTATACAAAAACCAACACAAGCTGTAAAAGTTCTGACATAAAAACGTTAAAACTAGTTTTCCTTTAAAGCCTTTAAATCGTGCCTCAACTAAACTTCAGTACAAAGATTGTAATCATAAACCTGTCTTTTATAAATGGAATGTATATCCAATAAACGCCTTTAGTGATCACAAATAAGTTTATCGATGTCTTATATTTATAGTTTGAATCCAACATTGAATTATTGGAATGGATTTTGGTCATCGGAAGTTCTGCTATCAAGTCATAAATCTTTGTTTTTCTACTGATTCTTTGTAATCGATATTTATTGTTATTTCATAAACACTGTATGACGAATGGTTAACAATTTCGCTAAAATTGGGAAGCTCTTGATATGATTTATCACGAGACAAACGATTTATATGTGTCAAAACTTTATCATTTTGTAAAATTAATACTTCTAACATTAGCGAGATTGTATTTTAATGTGAATACTCGTATCGCATATAAATATTAATGTATGGCAGAAATAGTACGGCAATTATTTATAATCAAATCTATAAAAAGTTAGCCGCACTAAGGGTAATATAAATATAATTCAGTCTTCGCACAGGTACCATATATAATGTTTTTTATTTTTTAAAATGTAAAACAATCAAGAAGGTACAATAAAAAGAATAATATCTCCGATTTAAAAGCATTTCGTTGCCCTCGTGTGCAGTGCTCAGTCGCAGGAGCCGTTAACATTTTATGCGCAGTGATTACAGAGCGCGCGATAACCTTCACGAGGATTCAACTAAATTATAACTTATCGCAAATATTTAAATTGAAAATTAACAAGAAAACGCCTTCAGACAAATGTTTGTCATTAAACTGGCCGTAAGATCAGAGATAACCACCTTCAAATTGATTGTGAGCGCCTCTAATAAGATATCTCAACGCTGAGAGCGCGCGGCGTTGTCTCCGACGCTTTTAATAAATTGTTTGTCGATCGATTCTTAAAAGGCCACGACAAAATTAAACATGTTCAAGATACAGTAATTTATAGAACGAGTAAGCCACCATTTACTATGATACACATGTTTCCCATACATTAGTCAGGTGAAGAGATAGCCATGGGAAATTACTCGGACTCGGACGGGCTAAATAGAAATGTTTTAAGTGTGTAACCAGAAAAGCGAGTGGTAGATGCCAGATTGAGCGGAGCCGCGACAAGCCTTCTCATATGCATCGAGAGTTGGCGACCCGCTGCCGACCGGTCCCTTCACAAACGCTAATTGACGGATGACAGACACGCCGACACACGTCCCCGTCGCGTAACAACTCATCAACCAGACGCCGAATCAAATGAAATGCACCCAACAACTCTAACATTGAATTCAATTTACGTCGGCCGAGGTCCACGCGCAGAATTCACTGAAGCCTTCGAGTGTGTGTACGCCACAAGAAAGTCTCGTGAACCCGTTACACGACGCTAAACCACATTGATTCGTTGTACTATCAAAATAAAATTCATTTTATTGAGTGATCGGTCAGCGGTTGTCACGTTTTATGTCACTGAAAAACTGGGTTCGATTGGAGTGCCGCAGGGGAGTAGTCTAGGTCCGCCACTCTATCCGTTTTATGTCTTAATTTGTTAGTAGCAAGGTATACAGTAACGTGGTATGGGCGTGGCGCTTGTGACGTTTGGTCCCGCGGCGGCGGTGCAACAGGCTGGAATGCCCGGTGCGGTGGAACCTGTCTTTTCACTGAGATATGCACTTGAAGTTTGCTTTATAAAATTCACGGGACGCTTTTACTTGCTCGTTGGTTTTTATTTGTTAGTGGATTCCATCTTCGTGTATGTTATTTGATGGGTTAAAATTATGCTTTGTGGGTGCCCTTTTTTATCAAAAACCTCTTACGGTGCGTCGTAAAAAATCTAATTAGATAAAAAATGTTTTTGCGAGTTGTTTTGCTTCACGCTAACACGTGAACGTTTTTAAACAGGAATAAAGCGTCACTTAAAATCTCGTATGCAAATCGGACTGACACATGAGCAGGCATAAAATGTTCTTTTATTACTTCCAGCCACCAAACAACAATAAAATTAAGTTAATATGGCTCTTAAATTAAAAAGAAAGGTTGGGGACATCGGGCTCGAGTATTGAATTAATTCTACATTATATTTAATTTTGTTCACTTGTATTTATCACAATGAAGGTAATTTTAAACTTTCTACGTCACGACTTTGGAGATTTAATCTAAATATTATCATAATTCATAACTGGCGTGGGAGGTGATTACTATGTACATTGAATGGATATTGTGATAAAGTGAAAGGGCGCACAAAGTCTTGTTTAATATGTACTTAATAAAACTCTAAACACAAGCTTAACTTAAAAAGTAAGTATTTCTGTCACCCGTAATTACATTATATCTCTTAACGTTTAAGGTTGTAGTAATATTATTAAAAAGTTTAATTTTTAGTAGGGCCAGTATTTCACCAGATGTGACACTAGAATCGAGAATGTTCTAACAAGTGTATCGACAATGTAAGCATCAACGTTTCATTTATAAGGAATTTGGCACCTTAGGACCTGGCCACCATTAGAGTCGTCAGCACGTCCACTTTAGTCATAAATCATCGGCACTTGTCCGTTATTTCGCGCTTCGGTTGGCTAATGTGACACCCGTGGAATAAATAACGAAGAAAGATCATGATCAGCTTCCTGATACTAAAAGTTTGAGTAAATCACTTCTGGCTTCATTCTAAAGGTGCAATCATACTTTGGTCACACTGTGTGACGTAGTGTCGAAATTTCAAACAAAAAGTGACAAAAGCTCTGCAAGTGTCAAGCAGCCCAAACTCAGTGGCTCGATTGAAATTCAAATCAAAAACTTTATTTTGGAAAACTTCCATATATAGTGTTAGTTACATTTACTTGCAAAATGTATGTTCTTGTTGTTGTTAATTTGCCATGAGTGCTACTGTCGCTCGCTCGCCGATTATATTCTCTGCTTAAGATTTTGTACAGAAAGGGTGGATTTCCTGTAAAAATTCCCTGTTTCTCGATAAAGTCTTTGTTTACAATTCGTGACACTGATTTCGTTACAAAATTCTTGTGGTGGCCGATCTAATTCCGTGAGTAATCTGTGATAAGGCTGGCCGCTAACGACTGAGCCGTCGTCGTCTCTCGATTGACTCAGTAATTGAATCGTCGCGCTCGTCTGTCGACCATAAAAATTGTGGGATTATTTGCAATCAGCCTCGTTTGTGCGAACCTTATTTATTCACCGATGTAAGGTGATGGAGCTCTTATGGTTTTTTAATTTTTTTAACACCAATTGGGACGCGGTAAGGTTGCACACCTTAAGTTCACTGATCAGTTAACATTTTGCTTTTTATATACATATATGTTTTTTATACAACGAAGCAAGACGCTATCCTGATGGTAAGGGATAACGCTGCCCATTATTAGTACAGTGCTACCCAGTATTTTACAAAGGTAAAATTCTGGGTGTACTGCGCCAACGCTGGTGGTGCTGGTGGCTGATGTAGGTACCCTACACGTTATTTTGAATGATCTATACCGCTTTTCTTTTGTCTCAGAGTCAGACTGCGAAAGAAAATAGAAAATATTTAATTTCACGGAAGAAAATACATATTTAATTTTCTCAATCCGTGAAAAGTTGTAGTTTTAATTTAAGGTTGTTTCTCTTTATTAACACAGTCCATGTAAAAGGTAATGAAATAAAGTTAAATATAAGCAATTAATTCAAAACAACGGTAGGTTATATAACTGCCTAAATTAATAACAAAAACGGTGCGCTGTCGGTGACCACTAACTGAACTGACCTCCCTTGTGGCCACTTTATTCCTTACATTCAAGTGAAAAGGGAAGATACAGTACGCGCTGTAGTTGCTATAGCCAAACTTGGGCCAAACTCAAACTCAAACTCAAAATTCATTTATTCAAATAGGCTACAATGGAGCACTTTTGCAAGTCAATTTTACATTTTATTTTAATATTCTACCGCTCATTCGCAAGGCACCTCTATGAGAAGAATGAGCAAGAAACTCATAGGGATTGCTTTTTTTAAATATGTGTTTACAATTATTATCTTGGTTACATAATTTATTTACAGGTGGTTGCAGAGGTTTCCAGGCAACAGGCCAAAACTTGAAAAGGGTCGGTTGCCGCGCCAACTCGTGCCATAGTTTTTTTTTTACATAGAATAGGACTGCGTTTGACCACAGTCTCACCTGTTGGTAAGTGAAGACATGGGCGAAGCTATTACCTAGCAAATACCTATTTACCCTCGATTTGAAGACACCCAAGTTGTAATTTTCGGGAAACACTGAAGCAGGTGGGGAGTTCCAAATCTTCGCCGTCCGGATAATGAAGGTCGAAGCAAATCGCTTCGTGTGGTAGTAAAATTGTGTGCATGAACATAATTGGAGCGGTACATTTGCGAGACGCCTGCCTTCCCTTTTTATTTCAATGTAAACTTTATTCCATTATTAATTCTACTGGCATGCTCACCGAATTCAAATCAACCTGATGGTATCCTGATCTTCATTTGTCACTGGGAATTTCAACCTTATTGATTAACACTTGCTTGAAGTTCTGGTTGATTTTCCCGTGGAGTTTTTCGTGTATTTAGGTTGTTTTGGTGTGGGAGTGGCGTGAAAGGTCCGCGAAGTGTGTTTTTTAATCCGTAATGGTGGGTGCCGCAGGTCACTGATAACGGACAGTATGATATATTGGACCACTGGAAATATTTGGGAAAATGCTCGTGTTTTGTGGAGTAGGTTCTGTTTTCAAAGATCTGCTTTTTATAATATTTTTATAGGAAACAAAGAAAAAAATCGTGGAACGTCTAATAATATTAACACTGAAAGTCGAATTTTATAATTTGCGCTATCTTTTATCAAATATTTATTTCATTCATTCTTTGCGACTAGGTGGAAGGCTCTGCATTAAATCCATTTAAACTTTTGCTTCAACTATAAATTTAATTTCTATTGTTTTTGTATCTATAGAAACCTTCGGTTTCTGTAGACATAACAAAGAAAAAAAATGTAAAAAAAATAAATAAAAAACACGATAGGAATGAAAAACTATACATTTTGTTTTCGAAACCTTAGAAAAGCCCATTCCTCCCTATCATACCCCGGGAAATCAGCCCGTCCGACGGCAGGTCAGTAATTAATAGCACTGGAGCACGGACCGGACGACCCTACAGCTCAGGGCTCCGAGGGTCGCTCGTTGTGTGCTATACTGCCTACATACTACCTCTACATACACTGTAATATACACACTTCGCTCAAAGTTCACGTGAAAATTCTCAAACGAATGTTAAAAGCACGTTTTGAATGAAAATTTGAAACTTCGTGACTATGAAGAAAACGCAGTTGTCCAGCAGTGGGCAATTGAAAATGATGATGATAATATAATTTCTTATACAAAAATATGATTATCTAAATATATAAAATAATAAAAAGAAAGACTGACTGACTGACTGATCTATCAACGCCCAGCCCAAACCGCTGAACAGATCGGGTTGAAATTTGGAACACAGATAGGTTTTATAACGTAGACCTCTGTTAAGAAAGGAATTCTCTACGCGGGCAAAGCCGCGAGCATAGGCTAGTAATATTATAATCTTCGAATCGTCGTATTCTTTAGCAACTACAAGACCGCATTGTGTAGTACTACCTACACGGCGCGGCGTCAATGTTTCATCAAGCGCAGTATCCACCTTTATTGCTGTAGTCTGTTCTCAGGAAATTACAATTTTCAAAATCAGCTTGTAATTGTTCCTACAGCTTAAATATTAAATCCTATACTTTACTAAGGAAGCTGTAAAACTGACGCGCACAAATAACACGGTTTCTAGTATCGCGCTGATTTACTTGTGAACATCATTTCTGATTGGTTTGCGTAATGGATGGTTAGCTTTGATTTAAGGTTAACGGAACAGAATAGAAGATAAAATTACTTGTGAAGATCATTTCTGTTCCTCATTATAAAAAAATTTACGTATGCTCGCAGCTTTACCCTTATGGCTTGATATTTCCTTAGCGGTGGTGTAATACGTCATAAAACATACCTATCTGTGTTCCTAATTTCAACTCATCTGCGCAACGCAACGGTTGGACCTGTATGTTGTTAAATCAGTCAATCAGTACATTTTTACAAGCTTTTATTTACTTTCACCTGTCCGTTGTCTGTCTGTCTGTAATCAAATCTTGCAAGTTTAATTTGATCCACTTGCCGATTTCCGATTGAGTTGAAATTTTGCATGCATGTATAAATCGGATGACAATGCAATATTATTATAACATGGAGCTGATCTGATGATGGAGCTGGAAGGTGGCCATATTAACTCCGTAATTAATAACGCAACCTCATCATTTGATTCGTCTTGACTAGTACTTTGATGGTGATAATAATAAAAGCTTGTTTTTAATAAGTTTTTTTTTTTTTAATTTTACTTGTTTAGCGTTGGTTTGTCTAGAGTCCCTGATTGACTAATTGATCGGGCCAAAATTAACCATTTGTTAATATTAAAAATTTTATTCAAAAATTATTATCTGTACTACAGGATTTTTATAAATTGTTTTTAGTAATTGATTGTCCAAAGGATCTCCTGATGTAATCCGATAACGTAATATTTATATAATAACTGTAACGGGCCGGACATTCAGTAATTACAAGCAATATTCATAATTTTTGTAATAAATGTTATTTATGTTAGTGCAGCCAATTTGTCCCCTAATTAGTCCATAACAGTTTGTTAACAACTTAGATTATATAAGTCTAACTGGATACGTCATTGTCAGGCATCATGTCCCCCGCTGCCAAAAAAAGAGTCCGCCGGGCATAAAACTCGTCACAATTCACAATAGAGTTAACCCTGTGTGTGAATTAAATTAAATTGAATATTTGTTTATTTCACATAACTATTGATGATTCACATTATACAGATAAGAATAATTAAAGCTAAATTATTGTTGCTAAATTATCTGACACTGTCGGTTGCGTGCGTATAGTGATCGAAAGTTCATTAGTGTGGTATCAATGGTATGCATTGCCTCTTCTCTCTTAGACTTTTTAATAATAATTATAGGACGAATAGGACTCATATCGACCTATCCTCCTATAATAGGAGTTAGTTCGTACTTTTTTGCGACAAACTTTATAGTAACGAGGATGTTTTATAATATTTTTTGTAGGCTAGTTTTTGTCGTAAATATTTTCATCAAAATTCCTAAACAACCATGGGAATATCACCGACAATAATCATCCCTAGTGCTGTTTCCCGTTGGTTTTATTGTCTAAGGTTAGCAGGTATATATTTGATCTAATGCCCCGTGCACACGGTAGCCCCGCCTCAGATCCTATCATTATAATTAGTGTCCTGGGTGCTGTATCCTCAGTCAACAACTGTCATCATATTTATGTTCACTTCACGTGTACACCGCCCTTTATGATTACCATCAACCACTGGAAAATTACTGTTGAATATAATGTATGTTTTTTATTGTTATTGTATTATACACTATTTATAATCTTTCGTTTTGTTCGTCGTTTCGTTTAATAGCTCAAACTCAAAAGCAATTATTTAAATAGGCTATTAGTATTATAGTATTTGACTCTATTTTTGAGTTTCACGGACTTTAGGAAAGTTTTTCTGAGCAAAGAACCAGCAATAAATCATCAATCAAGATAAATTTCAATTTACTTTATCATCATAGTAGTGTAAACATATACTTTTAATGGACTTTATGAACATTTTTTATACCTCAATAGTTACCTATATACCTAGTTATATAAGTGTAGTATAGTTATAGTTACATAGTAGTTATTCGTAATATTCTATGGCTTTGAGCTAGATTTTGGTAGGAGACAAAGCACGATAGAGAGATTTGATACTATGTTACCTGCTTAAATTATTTTTGCTAAATTGGTTTAGCAGTTCTAAAGTTCTGCGCTAAGTCCATAATATTAAGAACCTTGTTCATTAGAATCCGATGAGAATCGCGAAAGAACATAACTATGAAGCTAATATAGAAAAATAGAAAAAAATATGTATATCTATATTTTTTGGATTTTTTTGTTTTCTGTTTCAAAATATTGCATATTATCCATAAGTCCAATGAGAGAAGAGTATTCCTTTTCTAATAACGGGACAATCTCCAATCCTCATTCCAGACGCAAAGAGAGAGGATTTTACTCTAAATGTCGTAGTTGTCTCACTAAAGACCTGAAATTCTGAAATTCCATTGAATTGTACAAAATTGGACCCCATCGACTAAACTACGGACTTCATTTACAAAACCAAAGTCATTAAAAATTATATAGACCTTTATGTACTTTATAAATAAGGTTTAAATTAGCTTAAATTTCAGTTTTGCAGCTGCAAATGGTGAGTGGTAGTGAATCGTTTGCGTTTGAAGCACGTTTCTAGTTTCCAATACAAATAAATGTTAGGGATTTTCGAAATTTTCAAAACAGTCAATGCTTTCAGAGGTGTTTGTGTAATTTGAATTTTATAGGTAGTAGGAGTAGGTACTGTAACAGACAGATAAAAAGACAGATTTACAAAAAAAATACAAGAATATCAAACATTTCTTTAGTTCAGTAGTCCTATATAAGATATTATGTAGGCGGCAAGGCGTATCTTTCCTGGAGCAAAAAATTACAGGCTGCATAGAAATCTTGACGACCTTAATACATATAACCTACTTTTAGAACTTTAGCGTTTTCATAATATCATTAATTTATTTTGTTATACTCCGAGTTGTAAAGGTCACGAGGCCATAGTAACAAGGTAGAGAATAATTCATGTTTGGTTCAGCAATCGTCGCGAGTAATATTAATGGAGCTCGATTGTATTCTAATGTAAGCTATGATATAGGCACTGTAGGGGAGTGTGAATATATTTGCTAGATCTAGGAATAGGGTACTATTACTCTCAGGTACTTTATTAAACGACCACAATAGACCCAAAACAATTCACTGAAATGTTTTTTGATGTTTTTAAAATGTTTGTCTGCCGTATACAAATCTGTTCCGATTTGGAAAATTCTTCTTTGTTTTAAAAGACTACTATTCAGTTTAGTTTTACCGAAATGAGCGATGTTGTTTTCAATTGTTATAACAATCGGAGGGACCTAAGTTGGTCAGAACTCAGGACATGAAAATAGCTTGTTAGAAAACTAGGTCCTTTATAAAATTAATTACAAAGAGTATATTACTAATTAAAAATCACTGTAATAAGTAAAACTACAAATTTGTATAGTATAATTAATACGACATGATGACACAAACATTTTATTTAATAATAATATTTTTAGCTAAGCTCTAAAAAGCTCCTTAGCAATGAGATATTTATATTTGTATTAGAAATATTTCAATGTGTACCGTGTAAAATTATTCCCATTTATTCTTACGCCTTTGAAAGTGTCATAAAACTGTTGAATAATGACGTCAGAGTACAAAATAAACGCCACCACTATGGTGCGTCCACACGGGGCGATTAGTTACCATATGAATAGAGGGCGGCAGTGTCGTCGCCTTTGTACGGCCGACGCGGTGTCAGATCTTTGTCGCTTCTATAATGTGGAGGCATTCAACTCTATGAAGCTTTTGAATTTATCTATTGTACCTTCCTTTGAATGATGTTCAGCGATATCTACGTACAGTATTTGTTACTTAATATATTTAGTAAACTATAAAATGGGACGAAAAATCTTTGAAAAGAAGATGATCATACGTAGTGCAAAACTAGGAATTAATTTCAGGAAGAAAGTAATTCTAAGATTGTAGTTGTAGTCATCATCATTATCAGCCTATGTTCGTCCACTGCTGGACATAGGCCTCCCCCATGGCACGCCACTCAACGAGATTGTAGTGAATTGGTGGAATTAGGATAATTATAATCATTATGATAGAACGTTACTTTGCATAAATCTATGATAATTAATTAAATATTTCCTAAGATTTTTTATTTTTACAGAATTTCTTCAGTCGTTTTGACGTTGTGTGGCTACAAATATACACACACAACATTTCGCATTTAAAGTCTTAATAAGGTAGTACGTACCTATATATAAATATTTTAATTAATGTACAAATATTCGGTTCAAATTTCAAATAGATCCTTTGTTGAAATCAGTTAAAAAGCGATAAAATCTCAAGTACCTATATAGTCTCAATAAAGTAGAATCTAATCAAGTGAACGACTAAAATAGCTGTATTTCATTGTTCCAGGTAAAGGCGCGACTCTATTAGGTAATGAATGCAAAGTGAGCGATCTCGCCGCTACATCGGTATGCTAATACTATCGACCCGGGTGAACGGGACCTTATTTATGGGATGAATTACACGGGACGATTTTGCGAACGGTGAGTTTAGAGTGTAGTATTACGTATTAATAGTTAAAAAAAAGTATTATGCAAAGATTTAAGAACCTTATATACTACTTACTACGTTGGCGCGAGAACCCAAAGTGAGTTTTGGCCTCCGACAATAAGAGCCTCCAACTGGTTCTGTCCTGTGCCATTTCCCGCCAGTTTTCAACTTTCAGGGCGTGCACATCCCTTTCCACCTCATCTTTCCAGCGGTACCTGGGACGACCAACGGGTCTACGACCAACTGACGTACATACATACGCCCTCTTCACACCACGATCCTCTCCCATTCTTTCGAGATGACCGAGCCAGCGAAGCCGATGTGCTTTTGTCTCGCCGATGATGTTTGGCTCGGCCACGAGGTCCTCTATTTCGGCATTCTTTCTTATCCTCCAAGTTCCATCTTCGTGTCGCACTGGCCCTAGTATTTTTCGGAGAACCTTTCTCTCCGTGACGAGGAGTTTATTTTCTTTTTTTTGGGTGAGTGTCCAGGTTTCGCAGCCGTACATGAGTAAAAGAACCTTATATGTTGTTGTAGTAATGTATTTTTTTTCGTCTGTTTTAAATTGTTGCAATAATTTTAAACATTTTTTTGTATTGTGTTCACCGATTTCAAAAATATTTTTTAGTTGTAAGAACACACTTTACAAGTGGTCTTAATAAAATATGTTTGTATACTTACTTGATCAAACCTACTAGGTATTTCATAATTTATTTTTAAATGGCTGCGCCCAGGGGTTTTACCCGCTTTTCAGTAGCCTATGTGTTATTCAAGGTCTAAAACCTCAACAAGCTATCTCTATACGTAATTTCAGCTCAATCAGTCCACCCGTTTAAGCGTGAAAGAGTAACAAACACACATCCTGACATACAGACAGTACATAATCCAGACATAAACAATAGTAAGATATTATAAACTTATGTTCAAGCTTTATGAGAAAGCTTTTAAAATAAAGATTTATTTAAAATTCTCGCCTGGTGACGTTCATACTATAGATATGTATGTTTTGGCCAATATTTTAGAGCGGGGGCCTAAGGGTGCGTCCCCACGGGCGATAATCCGCTGAGATCCGTAAGATTTGTGTCTCATTGTGCACACAGCTTAAACTTACCGTTAGCCTCTTTCGTTAGAAATGCTATATATTGGTACTGGATATACTATGTACAATGTACACATAAGACATAATAAAACATGGTAATCCAATATTTAAATGCATTTTATGTACAATACTAGTTTATTTTCTATTCTCCGATTTGATTGCTCCGATTGTGTTAAAACATTTGTTATTAAAATATATTTCTAAATTAGTTAAAAATAATTAAATCCATCGGAATGTTAAAAATTTTTTCCTGATGGATTTGTTTTACAATGAGTAATTGATTCGATATGTATGTTATTTTTTTTTGGAACTACGAACTATTTTAATTATTTTAATATTATTATTAAAGGACGGTACTTTGAGAGTTCTAAACAAGTAATGCAATTTTATTAACGTGTAGTAACCGAGAACACGAGGACAAACGTCATAATATTCAGAAATTCATTTTCGAACTTATAGATGTCTATACGAAATTCATCATAGTTCTGCAGTTTAAGCTAAGAGAGGTAACAGACAGACACTCTTTCGCATTTATAGTATTAGTATACTCGTAGATTGTCTCTTCCATAATCTTAAATTCAACGATAATAAAATAATCAGCGGATCGGATCTGCATGAAGAGTGCAGTAAAACGTAACGACTGCCTCGCTCGCTCCTTCGATAAACGGTAGTCAGCTAGCCTAGAAAGGTTATAGGGGATTTGGCTGGCTTTGTTTTATACCCCCCACTCGAAGAGAGGGTGCTATTACTTTAATAGCTCTAGATTTCTTTGTCTTTTAAAGTGTTTAGATCGATATTATCAGGTATTTAAGTTGAACTCTACGAGTAGTTATCGATTAACATTATAGATAATATGAAATTTAAAAATAGGTATGTATGTACATAGATACTACATAATAAATGTATTGTGTATAAATGCGAAGGTGTGAATATGTGTTTATTACCTCTTACGTAAAAAAATAGTTATTTCCATCTCTATTAATGCACTATCATTAATAAACACTTTCTAACACGCCTGATGAATATATTTTTTAAACAAAATTGTCCAAAATAATTAAATAGCAGTATATAATATCATAGTACTATCATTGAGAATATAATATCAACCACGATTTTGGACAATTTTGTTTAAAAAATATAATTTATCAGGCGTGTTAGAAAGTGTTTTATTACCCTTTATAATATTTTTGGTTCGTAGCAAATTACGAGAAAACACAGCAAAATGAATGGACAATGCGAACACATATAAGTAAGGAACAATAGTCACAGTATAACAAGTAGGCACATTCGACACGTCGCAGTTGTATGCAAATATTGCAGATATTATCAGCATCGTGGGAATGTTGCACTGGCACGCGTGGACTGTGGCCGTCCTTACTGGACGCTAATTGTATAAAATGCTGGCGTACACTATGTAAAATAGAAGAGACCAAGCTTCGAGAACGAAACTGAAACTTATTTTTTTGATTCTCTTATCATATTTTTCTATAGACTCTTTTGACTCTTTTGGCTTGACCGTTTTTTTTTTGCGCGTACTCATTTGGTAAGTCTAGGTCAAATTTATTTAACTAAACTAGTATTTTACTGACGCAAACGATGTTATGCCGGTTAGCTGGTAAATGTATAAAAATAGAGCACTTATATGACTACGCATTGTTCGGAATTCGAATGTATGCACTTTCATGGTATTATTTTAATCCTAGATCTATGAATTATACAGAATTATTTGGATCTTAAGGATTTTTTATGTATGTGTAAACTGTTACGACACAATATGTGACTAACGATCGGTTAAAAAATTCTAATAAAGATCAAGAAAACGTATTCTTTAGTATTACAATATACGTAAGTTTTGTCTTTAGAGATCTGCCTTGTTTACAATGGTGTGTGGCCTTTGTGCAGTTTCAATGCGTGTGGTCACACGTTTGTTGCAAGAGTCCATACTGAATTAATTGTATAGAATGCAGCTTCTGCATTTATTGCATCTTTGGTATTTCATTCTTTATTGTATTGGTGTTTATTGTTTAATTTGTTTAATAACGTAACATTATTATGGTGAATTATATCTTACTAATACGAGTATATTAAGATTGTGAAGATAATAATATTATGTATTTGTTCTACCCCTTAACGTCTAATTAGCTAAACCTATTGGTCTAACATCATAATATGCTGCTTAGCGTGCCCACGGCTCATGTAACTGACCCAAAACATTTTTTATGAGAAGTAAGAAGACGAGCAAGACGCTCTCCTGATGTTAAGAGATATCGCTGCCTATAATCAGTACAGTGCTACCTAAGATCACAATGATGTGAATCTCTACGTGCACTGCACCAACCCTTCTTACTCAGGAATCATACGATGATAAACACTCTTTAGCCCAGTAATTTCACTAGCTACAGTGCCCTCCTACCGAAGCACAGTAATGTTAGCACATCACCGATCAAGCGGTAGAATAACTGGCACTGTTGGGGTACCTAGACGACCTCTTGCAAAGGAAATCTACCCCCGCTGAATCATCACTTCGAGAAAACTATTATTTAAATAATAAAATTAACATGAGTGTAAATCGCGAAAGTCTAAAGTGAGTGTTATGGGCAATAATACCATCCAGTTCTATCATGTACCTCTATTCCTTGTAGTAGACGTTCAATCTCGGTAGGAATCTTGGTTCCTCAAAGTAAGATGTAGCACGAAGCATCTGCGCACCGCCCTCGCTCAGTACTCAGTACCCACCTCCCAGAGGCCGTCAGAGTCAGTCGGCGGACCGCCGCCGTGCCGTCTGCCCGCCCTGCGTCAGGGACCCCGCCCGCCCAACGCGCCCTATCTTACGAGTTTACTTACGCGACGTAATACTTATCATACATTACGTTTTACCGAGATATAAGACATTTTTAATGAGTACTTAGTGTCGTTTTCTATGGATTTTTTAACGTTGTAAATGTGCGCATATCTTTTCTGATAGAATCTTTAATGTTAAACATTCGAAAAACGTTTTTATAATGAGTGCTTATAACGCTAAGAATTTAGATAAATAATTCAGATATGTGCTTATTAGTGCGGAACGGTTTTAATAAAATTTTTAACGTTTTTGACAAGTGCTTAGTGCGTATTTTCATTGATAGAATCTTAAAAGTTATAACAATTTTTGAGCGCTTTTAATAAGTACTTAAAGACTGCACCTTTTAGTAAAATTGAATACTCACTTTAACTTTTAGTAAATAACCAATTCCTTATTTTTTGTGATATTTTTTTTTATGTTAAAAAGTTAGAATTTTTAATGAAATTAATTAAAAATATTGTAATGTATTTGTCTTCCAAAAATATTCTGTAGGAGTAAGTGCAATTCATCGATACCGAAACAGTGATCAAACTTACATTTTGGAGGCTTTCGCGATTTACATTACATAAGGTATGTTTTACTATATTTTACTTCCCTAATTCGTTGACTATATTATAGTTTTTATTCATTGTTGCCTTTGACATGCGGATACATTATTTAATAACCTAATATATTCCATCAATATTATTAATACAATGTAGAGGCGCATTTATTTGTTACCTATTTACGCTATAAGATGTGACTGAAATAATAATTTCGCTTAATAGAATAATAACACACTACTTTTCGCGGGAACAATCACACACTTCATCAATAAAAAAAAACAATTAATTTAGAAATTGATCTCAGTTGTAGAGAAGAGATCAAAAGCCATGACGATAACGATCCATAATTCATGGGCACCACGCGGCGAAACCGTCGCATTAGCCATGTATGGAGAGAAAAACGGAGATCTGATGACAAAGTTCTAAATGCACTAACCAAGTTACTGTTATGTGACACTCTTACTTGAACGAGTAGTAAGGTTAACTGATTTGTAATGGAGGTTAAAAAAAATGAATTTTGTAGCGGCATTGGAGAAAATCCCATAAAAAATGTAATGTGTCAATTTTATAAGTCTACCTCTTCACGCCTTAACAGCTGGACCGCCTGAGCTAAAATTTAGTGTAAATATATGTAGATACCCAGGAATAACACTTAGACTGTTACATTCAGCGAGTAAAACCCCGTAATTTACACTTTGATTATATTCGTTATCAGTTATCTATTGCAAAAATCTATTACTTATACTACCTAATAGATACTAATTCACTTCTAGAGATATATTATTTGAAAATTTTCTGTAAATAAAAAACTTATACCAAGGTAGGCATAAGTTTTTTATTTATACAAAAAATACTTGCGCTTAGAAGTCTTTAGTAACCACCAAAATTTCAACTCAATCCGTCCAGTCATTTTATGATATGGATGTGCTAATAGGGTCAGTCATTCAGTCCGCTTTGTAAGTCATGAGGATCTTTTCAAATATTCAAGCATATGTAGTTCTTGTCATTGCAAAAAGTTAACGGAACCCCGACATATAAGTAACATTGCTCTTCCTACGGCCACAGTAACAGTTTTTGAAATAATTGCATTAAATATATAGGCCGATAGCCTTCTAAGGCTTGATTGGAAAACTATGGCTCAGTCGGACAACCAGAGGAAATTTATACAGCTACTAGTAGTCATCTGTGCTAAAAGTGAACAGTCGTGGCGATTTAAGTTAGTAAAATGAACTGTGAGGGCCTATTGGCTATCGCAAAACGTCATGTAAAACACTAGAATCCATAGAATTGCGTACATTACGTGCTTAAACCTCCTCATTAATATGAGTAAAGTAACAAAAGCAGCAATGTACATTGAAGTTGCCATCAATCGTAGTGGGTGAGAATTAGCCAATAGCCCCTCTGGGCTGAGCATCTTATGCCGCTTGGGTGTTTCACCCACAGCACAATTCTGAGGCAGTTCCTATTCGGTGGCTTAGTGGCGCATTTTGTATTATTTTTTTCTATTTATTGTAAGTAAATCCGTCGAATAAATGTGTTTTCTTTCTTTCTTTCTTGAGTAAGAAGCGTTGGTGCAGTGCACCTAGAATTTAATATCATTGTGAAATCCTGGGCACTTTTAATTATGGGCAGCGTTATATTGTACTTTCAGTAGAGCCCCTTGCTAATATTCTTGCTTCTTCGTATAAAAAAGTAAGATCTCATAGTCTTAGTTCTAAGGTATATTATTGTATTTGTGTGTGCAATAAAAAGTTTTCTATTCGTTCTATTCTATTCTATTCTATGATCGAAAAGTAAGGACGGATTTTAGTCTATCTTAGAATAGATCATATTTTAACCGGACTAAGTTAGATAGTTCTCTATAACTCACAGACAGACAAACATGCATGCAGCTCATCTGGTGGAGCGGTTACCATATTTTTTCCCGACGCGATGTCGGAATATACCGATGACTCCTGTTGTCGATAAAAAGGCAGTCATTCTCTGGTTTTTACAAGCTTTTATTTACTTTCACCTGTCTGTTGTCTGTCTGTAATGAAATCTTGTAAGTTTAATTTAATTCACTTTCCGGTTCTGATTGAGCTGCAATTTTGCATGCACGTATATAAATCGGATGACAATGGATCTGACATCTCATTATGACATCGAGCTGATCTGATGATGAAGTTGGAAGGTGGCCATAGGAAATTCGTAATTAAACGACGCAACCCCATCGACTTTCGGCTCATTTGATTTGTCTTGACGAGTACTTTATGATGCTAAATGGTAATTATAATTACCATTTAGTTATAATTGTTATATAAATGCTTGTTTTTTTTTTGATTTCACTTGTTTTGTAAAACATTTTAAAAAGCATGAAAACATTGCATGTTAGCACCACCAATTTCAAGGAGTCTTCACATTCTGCCCAGAGACTAAGTCAGTAATTCCAGGTACAATATTGTTGTGGTAGTGTAGTAATACTCTCCATAGATATGGGATCAATGACTAATGTCACATACGTGTGCCTTGTAGAATGTGATGAGCTACGGTTTTTATATATCCGGTATAGTTGGATACTTTGTTACAAACTTGCAGCAAATTAACTGTTAATTTAATTTAAAAAGTTTACAAATGTCAGCGGGGATGTGAGATGCGCTAGAAGGGTAACCCCGTTTGAAAGAGCACAATGACATTGCGAATAGCTGCAAATTTCTTTGCAATGACAGTGCGAGTGGCAAAAGTAGTGTCTTGATAATCGTCAGACTACTCTTGACGCAAGATGAGAGTTGGTTTGTCTTGACAGGTGTCGTGTGCTGCCGATTTAAAGACAGAAATAATCGACAGAGAAAAGACAGAAGAATATATATATTTTTTAAATATAATGGTTCTAAAATGGAGAAGTTTTACAATTTGCCATGAAAACCGAGCAACATTTATTTGTACGCTGTGGCATAAAAGTGCAATTGTTGTCCATTTACAAACATCACATTCGTACTTTGGGTATTTATTGACTTTCTAAAATTGCCATCCTCCTGGAGAAAATAATATAATATGTACTCGTAAAATAAAAAAGGTTCTCGTATATGTAGATACATATTTCTTCGTCCATGTACATGATTATCATTACAGGCAAATGGGACTGCCCTATGTTGATCATATTCTGGTACTGATGAAATAGTAGGTAGTTAGTAATTTCATATTATGTAAATGTTTAAATAGAAAAAAGAAAATGACATTCTCTTAAAATTAACTTTATTAATTAAGCCTTAATTATTCTTATTTGTATATGGATCATCAATAGTTATCTGAAATAAATGAATATTTAAAATTTCATTATGACTTGTTCAGTTAGATCCGTTTGTCTTGTAGTCTTTTAGTAAATTTCATAACACTCAAGTAACAGTATTTATGCAAGTATGAAGTGCAGTGTTGTCGGTCAGTGCATAACCCACGTTTGACCGAAATAGCTGCGTCTGCGCCGACTCCAACCAGTGCAATAAACATGCGCTAAATCTGTCGCTGCTGAGATACAACATGTCTACTGGAAAAGCAAGTGGACTCGCTTGTGTGAGGATAGTTACTGGATCTATAAGTTTGATTTTTTTGTTTTCTTGTAGAATTTTTATGTTTTCATTTTAATGAGTGGTATACAAATTACAAATAGACGTTGCGTTTGATTAAGTGGTCACCGTCGCCTATTATAGGTCTATAGGCCTTAGGGTAAATAATTGACCTTTCAATAACAGACGGCTTTATCTTACTCCTTCCTTAGCGGAAGTCTACGTCATAAAACCTATCTGTGTTCCAAAGTTCAATCCGATCCGTTAAGCGGTTAACCGTTTAGCTGTGAGTTGATAAATCAGTCAGTGACTCTTTTCTTTTATATATTTTGATTATTTTCTTCCTCAAACAGGGTTGTTTGACTTGTATGTGCATTTTATGATGTCGTTAAAGGCTTAGTTTCTGTCTTCCTTCTGCTACCTCTACTCTATCAAAGTGAGAAAGAAACGGGGAAAATATAGAAGAGTGGAATTTTAATAGCATTTTTACAAGCTTTTATTTATTTTCACCTGTCTATCTGTCTGTCTGTAATTAAATCTTGCAAGTATAATTTGACCCACTACCCGGTATTCTATTAAGCTGAAATTTTGCATGCCTGTATAAATCGGATGACAATGCAATATTATTATGATATGGAGCTGATCTGATGATGGAGCTCGAAGGTGGCGCAACCCCATCGTGTTAGGGCTCATTTGATTTGTCTTAACGAGTACTTTAAGATGCTAGATTTTTTAGATTTCAATTGTTTAAGTTACATTGTTTAAGGCAAGCTCCACTAAACCTCAACAAATGTAGCACGAGTCCACACGTGCCGGACACACGCCGTTATTGAATAACAACATTTCACGAATGGTACACTCGCCTTACTCGTGTGTTACTAACTTCACTTCTTATTTACTTAGCTTTTTGAGTTTACTTGTATGTTGTTAAAGTTTTTGCAACGGTGTGACAAGTGGCTATTACTCGTAAAATTGTAACGGGATTATGAACGAAGAGACAGAGATAATATGGATAGTGATGTTTTTTTTGGAAATTTTAGTTGCAACCCACAGAAGTAATACAACTAGAAGTACCCATTTTATGTGTGAGTGTGATGGAATTAGGGAAAATTCTGTGTGAAGAAAAAGGAGAACCTATTTTTTTCCTCTCTTTCAGCGTGGCCGGTTAATGCTGTTTGTCAAACTCTGTCAAACTGCTTCACTTTGACAATAATACCTATGTTTCGTTTTTTTCCAAAATTTTAAACCAATTTGAGAAAATACAATGTTATTCAACTAGTTTATGACCTAAAAAATAAATATATCGCGTATTTTCATAAAATAATGAAAATCCGTAAGCTGTTTTTTGTCTCACAGGTGGCCACGATGATGTGACCCCCCTGTTGCAACCCCAACCTGCAAAAATATAGGATTTCAAAATCGTTGGCTAAAACCTCTTGGTAAAGTTCACTCTCAAGATAGTCCATTGTATATTTTTGGTGTTCACTAAAGAGTTTTCTTTTATATTCTTCCTTTGACCCAACCATATTATTTAGTGGACCAGTGGACCTAACAGTCCCTAACGAAAATCTCGGATGACCTATTGATTACTTCTTCTAACAATAAACCACAAAAAAAATGTATAAAACAAGCAATAAAAGTGTCACATACATCAAACTTTTTGCTAGTTACCAAATAACTCAGCATTCAGCATACACCCAATCGTGATTAACATAAAGATCGACCAGTCTTAAATTACATTATACTCTAGGTGCATTTACCACAGCTGACAGATTCAATTATAAAACGGTTTATATTTACAAAATATAATGTAGGTACCTTTAATATTAAAATATAGGTATATAGTCCATTCTTAAATTACACTTCGTACCTTTAGACGATAGGAAAATTTACTACAACTACTAGACGCAATTATAAATCGGTTGCATTCACTAAAATTAATAATTTCCGATTAAGATCTTATAACATAAGTTGCATGTATTATCTATAATCTCCATGCATAGTTTATGTTTATGAATCGTTACCATTTGGTTACAAATAAATCGATTTGTTACCATCGATATGATCGGTTACACTATTTATATCGATACTGGTAAGGAATCGGGCTGTCTTTGTGTAGAACAACTCTATTAATTAGGGACAGGTGTGTTTGCTATGATAATAATTCGATTTAAATAGAAATTTAATATTATAAATGCTAAAGAATAAAGATGTGTGTTGTTACCTCTTCACGCCAAAATGGCAGAACCGATTAAGTTGAAATTTGGCACGTAAGTAGCTTCGACTTTTGAGCTTCGAATGACACATGATATCAATCAAAAATATTGTGAAGTAATAATATTATACATTGTATCATGTATTACATGTGTTACACTTTTTTGCTTAATTAAAGGTTTATTGACTTTTGGTCAGGGAAAGCTGTTTGTTGAAATGATTTTTGCTTTTTCCGAAATAAGCAGGGTAAAAAATTTTATTATCTTAAAATTCTTACCTTTACATGAAAAATGTACTTCGAAAAATTCAGTGTTGTTTTTCATACAGCCACAAAAAGCTGGTAAACACGTTTCAAGTAAATCATGCAACGTAAACATGTAGAAAAATGCAATATCCTAGAAGTGGCAAATGGTAGTACCGTGCGACGCCACATTCCCGAGCTCGTTTATGTATGCAAATGGGGCGCCCTCTAGTGGCCGCTTCGTTACCTCTAACGTGGACTAGGGATGGGATGTGTGCGGGGAACAAGACTCGCGGTACGACAAGACAGTCGGGAAAACAAGACTAAAGAAAATTAAAGAGAAACTTTAAAAATCTTTATTCAAGTTTCAGAAAATTATAGTGAGATTTTGGTTTTTTTTATTGATATTTTTCATATTTAACCGCTTTAAAATAATTTCACATGTAATAGGAAACATATGAATGATTACTATGTGAACAAATGCCATCAATTATTTATGACCAAAGCTTTATAAGTTTTTTAAACTATTTTTTGAATGAGTAAAATTCATGATTCACTGTGTGTGGTGTTACTAGTTACTAGCCTAAGAAGACGAACGTAAATATAAGTGGTTTAAAGTTTTAACCTATTAATAAGCAGATTTAGATATTATATTATACGACAAATGCGTAACTGGGAAAAGCTTACGAATGTTTAGAGAATAAAAAGGAGGGGTTGATTTTGAGAGTTGTTAATAATAATATTATTTTGAAGACACTGCTATGAGACTCAGTCCTTTAATCTTGAATCCAAAGGTTACCAAACTAAGACCGACATAAATCTCAACCGTGTCTCATCTCTACCGTCCCGTCTCTAGTCCTTTACGTTCGATATTCTATTAAGATAGCGCCCTTTTATTGTGACACCCGCCATATTTTCCTCACGAGAAAAATCTGTCAACGTAAGATATGACAATATTCAGATTGGAAGGGGTAGAGGCGGCATTATTGTGTGACTAGAGTTGGTTAAAAGTAGTGTTTTTTTACATTTTGTTTTCCTTTTGAAAATTTCAGACTGATACGTTTAGTTGCTAAGTTTTTTATTTATATTCATAACGAAAAACATAAATATTATAACAGGTTTTATATTGCATTCATTGCAGTCCAGCAAATAAAAAAAAAATTGCAACATTTGAAAACACTTTAAAATATATTACTTATTTGCTGGATCAGTCGAACGGTTTTCAAGTTGTAACAAAACATCCTTCCCCGACTTAGCAAAATCACAACTGAAGTTGATATTATATTGTCGTGATATTTTTTTATTCTTAAATTTCAGGCACATACTAACTAATCTTTACTGCTGTAGTAGCTGTAGTATTGTCAGTTTGTTTTTCTTAATAAAGACATTTGCCACGATAAAAAAAACTTAATGTAAATCATCGTCTTGATGTTTAGCTGAAAACTGGCTTTTACAGACGCATGTATAAATAGCCCAGCGGTTTTACCCACTGTATTGTAACTATGTATTGTAACTGTATTATAGCTATTCCAGGGTCTAAGCTATCTCTATACAAAATTTCAGATCAATCTTTCACGCCTAAACGGGTCCACCCGTTTTCGAGTAACAAAAAACCAGACATCCATTCTTACAAACTTTCACGTATTTAATATTTAGTAAGATAAATTTCAGTAGCCTCTCTAAACATTCCCAGCTCTATGGCACGTCCCCCGCCTCACAAAATATGGAAATATGATTGAAAGTGATTTGTCACAAATTGAAAGGAAAGCAGTTACCGTCGCTACCAGCACAGCCTCCACTTGTCATACCACCTACCATCCAACATACGTGATGTTATGAAACCTCATCTATTTTAATATATTCCACGGTTTGATGCGCACTTTGGGAGTTTTCTATTTACAAACTTGAAAAGGGACTCAAAAAAAGATTTATGATTTACATCATAAGCCATTATGATTTTTTAAACAAATTAATTTATTTTCATAATTTAAAAGTGAAACATACTCGAGATAAACATAATATTGCAAGGCACCTTATTGTGACTTCACGGTTCATGATGATTGGTATTAAGTGTTAAGCCTAACATTATTAGTTTTTATGAATCAATAAAAACTTTAAATCGAATGAATCAATTTTTTATAATTCGTAGTTAAGACAGGACAATGTAATTGTCCGAAACCTTGGTTGAGATATTCTTAACAATATAAGACGTGAGTTTTGCCGTTTTGCTCTTAGATTA
Source organism: Hemithea aestivaria (assembly GCA_947507615.1). Classification (NCBI taxonomy): domain Eukaryota; kingdom Metazoa; phylum Arthropoda; class Insecta; order Lepidoptera; family Geometridae; genus Hemithea; species Hemithea aestivaria. Next base: position 284,818 of record OX382339.1, read on the forward strand.
GAGAGGTCCGCCTTCTAGATATAGTCTGCAGCCATCTACGGCCGCATCGTCGCTTAACATCGCACGGGATCGTGGTCAAAGGCTAACCTATATATAAATTAAAAAAAAGGTAGCTTATCGGTCTGAGGTTTTGCTGTTTAAGTTATGGTGAACACTCACTACTCACGATAGTTTAAATCGTTCAAAAGTTAAAACTTCCTTCTAATTTGAGCTCCTTCCTCCAGTAGAGGTACGAGGCAGTAAATATATCATACTCGTATTATCCAATAGTATACATTTACAGAAGGCGGTCTGCCTCGCGTTCGATCACGAACTGCCGATTACAGAAAACTCTACCGTGCACAGTGCACATCGACTGTACGATTTAGAGACGTGCTTTAGTACATCTCTAAACGCTTATAAATGAAAGTTGAAAATATATAAAAAACAAGACCAGATTTTTCATCAATAGACGTTTTCATAATGCCCGGTCTTTTGAAAATTGACAAACTTACACAAATTTCCTCATGTATTTGCCTTTAAAATGAAAATATAATGAAAGTTGAGGAAGCGAAAGAGGTGTGTCAGGATCGTACCAAATGGAGGAAATAGTTTCTGCCTACCCAAACGGGAACCAGGAGGAATTATATGTATGTATGTAATTTGCCTTTTAAATCTTCTAATAAGTAGTTTACTACTTTTAATTATTTAAGCTTTGTGTAAGTTTGCCAATTTTCAGAAGACTGGGCATTGATAAAAACGTCAATTGATGAAAAAACTGGTCTTAATAATTTATAGGTACATTTTTTTAAACTTTCATAAAGCGTTTGGTGGACAGTGGACATTTTGGTAAATGTAAATAATGCGATTGTATTTAATTATCCACCATTAGTGTGCAAAAGCAGAAAAATTGCACCGCCAGTGTACATCTGAATCTAAATATATAAAAGGAAAGAGTGACTGACTGATCTATCAACGCACAGCCTAAACCGCTGAACGGATTGGGTTTAAAAATGGAATACATTTAGGTTTATGACGTAGGCCTCCGCTAAGAAAGGATTTCGCTACGAGGCGCGGGCAAAGCCGCGAGCATGAGCTAGTTTTTTTATATGAACTTAGGGGTGCTTTTAGCTTTCGCCAGCCTTCACTCAATGTCATCTTAAATTCTATTTCATTATTTTCTATATAAAAATAAGTTTTTTTTTTTTATGTGATGAAGTAGAAGACGAGCAAGACGCTCTCCTGATGTTAAGAGATAACGGCTGCCCATAATCAGTACAGTGTAACCTAGGATTTCACAATTATGTGAAATAAGATGATGAAGATGATGTGATTTATTAATAAGTTAGTTTATACAGAGTTCGCAGCCATCCCTAGCAGTAAATCTTGGTCGGGTGTTGCAGCGAGCAATCGCTTCACTTTAATTATCCTCCGATACGAGCTGATTTATGCGGTCTTACCGCTAGTTTCCACTTATAATTGCTACTTTGTAGAATGGTGGAAAAATTGCTACTAAAAGGTTAAGGTAGAAAAATATTCATTGTTGGTTTTTTGGCAAGGGTGAGTTTTACAAATGGACAGAAAAATCTATATTTTTGCTTAGATGTTATACAAAAAGCAAAAAAATAACAGTCTCTCTGTTATATCCTATCGCAGGGCATTGCTATATGAAAATTATAATAATATGATTATTTTAATATTTGAAAATATACAAGGTATATAATATATATTATTATATAATATTATTTTCAAATTATTTTTAGGCTTTGTCCATGACATCGCTTGATATTACGCGATAAACTTTTAAAATACGAAAACAAAGTTTAAACTCCAAATACATTAAGATTCAATGTAAATTATTATTACACTACAATGAATAAAATATGTTTCCCCATTGTTGCAGGTAAGCCCAGCTCACAATAATTGCCTGCAGACTCCATGAGTTGGTAATGTATGCGTGGACATGACCTCTCCGATGAAGGGGTCCACCCTCACTCTTCACTATTTCAAGTGCTTTTAATTAATTTGAATTGTATAACTTAAAATTTATCCAGACGCTTGGTCGAGGCGAGATAAAATTAAGTTACTCTAAATTTTTATAGAAATACATATAAATATTATTAGGTCAAACCGAGATAATTGCTAAAATTGATATTTTTTAACCCCCGACGCAAAAATGACGGGGTGTGTTATAAGTTTGACGTGTACAGACACGTCAAACAGACAGACAGCTGTCTGTCTGTGTGTGTGTGTGTCTGTCTGTCTGTGTCATCGTAGCTCCCGAACGGATTTTGATTTAGTTTTTTTTGTTTGAAAGTAGAGTTAGTCGAGAGTGATCTTAGCTATGTTTGGTGGAAATCGGTCCAAGATGGCCGCCGCTACAAAATGGCGGATAACTTTTTCTAACTAATCAATATGGGTATCAAATGAAAGGGCTTGACTAGTAGAATACAACGCACTATAACAAATTTAAAATCCAAGATGGCCGCCACCACAAAACCGTGAATTACATATTTTGAAAGCGTTGCGTTGGAGGTTTTTTAAATTTTTAATTTAATTCACTTGTATCCTTTGAACCTAAACTTGCAATGCTATGACAATATATTATTATGTAACTTTAAGAATGCTAAATATGTACTAAGTAGGTATATTTATTTAAAATACACACTTGCAAGATATAAATCTTCCATTCTCTCAATCTCAGACATTAATCTGAACGAATTCAACGCTTGCACGCTGCGCCGTGTGCATACAAACCGAACTAATCGACACAAATCGTGACAATAATTACCCACAATGTTTAGCTAACCTTTCACTACTATTATACTGTCCTAGGCTTATTTATTACTTACCTAATTTACTAACTTTTTTAACTTAAAAACATTGAACTCACTTTCAACTTTAAGGACACAATTTGGTTAATCGACTGATTTCGCAGAATGTTTGAAATAATTATTTGTTGTAACAAATCAAATCATATTATAGGTAACTAAGTTAACTACACTGCCAAGATGCCAACAATACTTATCTATTTTGATCTAGCAACCGTAGCACCTACTACGAGGTAGCTACGGCGTAGACTTTATGATGAAAAGAATAATAATATTATGGGTGCGTATTCGCACGCATAATTTTTTTTGGCCTAATTTTGTTTGACCGAAAATGTTCCGCATAACTTTTTTTAGCCAAATCATAATTTGCCATAATTATATTGATACATAATTATTTTTTTTCATAACTGTCAATTGCCCTAACGTTTTCCAGCATATATTTGTAAAGCATAAATTTGTGAGTCATAATATAAGTACGCATAATTTTCTTAGTCCTAATTTATTTTGGCCGAAAATTTTTCGCATAACTTTTTTGGGCATAATCATAATTTCACATAATTATATTAAGGCATAAAACTAATATTATATTTATATGGAGATATTTAGGAAAGCAATTTATATCGCCCAGAGAGATTGACTGTCGCAAAGTCGACTCGGATAAGTTAGGTTAGGTTAGGTTTGAACAGTGTCCACAGTGCCACGGCAGCGGTCAGAAAAGTGCCAAAAATGACCCCTCACTTTCTAATTTTGAGAGAGGATTATAGAGGAGATAAAATTAAACAACCGCGAGAAGGATAGGTTAGATTTTAGGTTAGAACTTTGAAATCAATATATAAATAAATAAATAAATAAATTATAAATATTTCAGGACAATTCACACAGCGCCACCTAACCCCATACTAAGCAACTTAATGCTTGTATTATGGTGATTAGGATAACGGATATAATACTTATATACTTTTCTTTTGTAAATACATACTTATAATAGATATTAAAAACTACCCAGACCAGAAACAAATACCTGTGGATCACACAAATATTTGCCTCATGCGGGAATCGAACCCGCAACCTTCTGCGTTGCAGGCGGGTATTAGCCCACCGCGCCACAGAGGTCGTCGAGGAGATAATTCGTTTCTTTTAGTATTAATAATATTTTGTCGATTTTGACGGTAATATGTTACTGTGGCAAGATATCACTTAGATAAAAAAATAGGGCCAGATATTAAAATCTTACTTTGCGTGATTTTTGTTTTCCGTCCATAACATGTTTGTAATATCCTGTTGCCTATAAGTGGAAACTTGTAAATATCCATTAATACTATGTAGAAGTACCCTATTTATACATAGACTTAGATCTAAGTTTCCTGAAATTGTAAAATAAAATAATGTATCTTTATGCCGAAAATTATTAGGGCTGGATATTATTATGTCGAAAAATATTAGGGCTGAATATAATTATGCCGAAAAATATTATGGTAAGAAATTTTATGCGTTAAAACTATATGCGTTACAATTTTAGGCCTACATAATATTATTATGCTTAAAAATATTATGGGTGAAAAATTTAGGCCAAAAAAATTATGCCTAAAAACGTTAGGCGTTTTGAGTTTTAGGCTAAAAAACGTTATGCCACATTAAATTAGGACTCAAAATTTTATGCGAGCCAATATGGACCCTAATATTATATCATAAATTATTATTTTTACCATAATGTAGTGCTACTGAGTTAAAGTTATCTCGCGCTCTCTATTTGAAATTAGCAAATATAACGATGAGACATTTATGTCTGTCGTCGGCTGAGATGGTAATGATGATTGGCCATCCAGAATAAAAGTAGTAAAGAGAAAATCCTATTTATAGGATTTTCTCTTTACTACTTTTATTCTGGATGGCCAATCATCATTACCATCTCAGCCGACGGACGTCCGCTGCTGAACATAGGCCTCCCCTTTGGACCTCCATATATGCCGGTTGGAAGCGACCTGCATCCAGCGTCTTCCGGCGACCCTTATAAGGTCTACTGTCCACCTTGTGGGTGGAATTATGGCCAATGGAAGATCTGATTGCGTTGTTATCAGGCACAGTAGATATTGTGACGTAGATATCTGTTAAGCTGACGAAAGACAGTCGCGGGATCGCGCGGAAAAGCGGTCGCGATCTTTGTTTTGTTACTGCCCGCGTCCGCGTCCGCAAAAATTCCGTTCCGCTTTCCCGCGGGAAGCTGCAGCTGTGTGACGTCTACTTAAAGGATTTATTAAACCGAGCAAAGCCGTGAGCATGAGCTCGTATCTATGAAATGAATGTCAATAAGTGGTTATAAAGTGCATGGTGCACCGATAAGGGCGCGCGCACACTGGTGCATTAGAAGGGTCGGTAGAGGGCGACACCAAACACCGGCTGATGTTTATGTGATTGTCTCCTCACTCCAAACTGGAGGGGCGGTTGTTTTGGATGACGGAAAATATTTGCTATTCACTCAAATTCATTTAATTAATATTTTGAAATAATACTTTAAAAAAAAAAATAATAAAAAAGTATAAACATTTTATATTAAAAAACTTGATTATAATTATTATTTGTGTAGGTATGTAAGTCGTAGGTATTCATAGTGTTTTATAATCTCGAAGAACTATAGTTAAATTCATGAAATAACGTAACAGCTAGTGGTCTTATCACTATAGGTACCTAATTTATTTCTTTTGAACACGCAAAAGAGAGGAGTATAGTATACCTAAATGGACTACTACAATCAATCGTATCTATCGAATTTATTACTTCAATCGCAAATAACCGTAAAATCACCAAACATTATGGGCACAAACACTGTTACTTCCATGATTTTCAGCATTATTCTAAATTCAGCAGCATTTATAAAAGAAACGCAAGAAGACGCTGGATGCAGGTCGCTTCCAACCGGTACATATGGAAGTCCAAAGGGGAGGTCTATGTTCAGCAGTGGACGTCCAATGGCTGAGATGATGATGATGATGATACAAGAAAAATCTGACTTTTATAGGATCCATAGATGTGTAATTAGTGCTTGAAATATGTAATCTTAGTCTAGGGCTAGAAGGTATGAAAAATTATAATTATGTACCTAGTACAGTGACATAATAAAAAAAGTAGTATTAGTTTTCAAGGTCAGCGTCTCCATGGGTCCCCTGTGCGGCACACGCGCGTACTATCGCCAAATGAATGAACGAGGGGCGCCGGACAACGGGGGTGAGACACCGCGTACTGATACAACATGTCTTGATACTTTAACGGGTTGAGACTACATTCACAAGCTTATAAACTACTAGCTGTGGTTAATAATTATACCCACCGACTTGTATAAACTTTTGATTAATTAATTCAGGGTCTAAGCTCTATATCAAATTTCAGCTCAATCGGTCCACATGTTTAGGCGTGAAAGAGTAACAAACATCCAGACATCCATTCTTACAAACTTACACGTTTATAATATTAGTAAGATGCATGTACATAATATTATGTTTATCTAATAATTGTTGTGATGGATTTCCGCAAAGTAACGCCTAGTTCCATTAATTATTTTATCTAATTATCTATTTGTATGCCTCAACGCTACGGCTGGATCGATTGAGCATTTCTTTATGTTGGTAGTTCACATAATGTAGAAACTTTTCGCTCATAGAACCTGCAAGAAATAAATGCTACTTACCTCTACATCTCAAAGCTCGCATCCCAGACCAAGTATCAAGAATACAACCCCAATACAGCGTATCTTTACGATCGGCCCCCAGTGCACGCGGCAAGGTTAGGTTAGTTCGCAACGTGGCCGCCTCGCCGCGCCACCTCTCGCGACAAACATTTTCCTAATTCAAATTTTCAAATCATATTTTGACATTCCATTTTGATTTGTATCGTTTTTTCGCGAGTGATTGTGTTCAGTGTGTGCTAGTCTTTATGTGCTGTGTGTTTAAATTTAAGTGTAAATAAATTATTAAGTTTTGATAAAAAGCTTTTCGTAAGTTCAAAACAAATAAATCATACAAAACCTACTAGTTACCTCTATATTATGACAAAAAAAATTTTCAAAACAAACGAATCATACAAAACTTACTATAGTATATTTGACTAAAACTCGTTTATTTCTTTGTAAAACTAAAACAAATATACAAAACGAAATGCAACTTGTTGATTGTGCAATTAGCCACCATTTTCTTTATCTATTCAAGTAAAATGATAAAATATGTATGAGTGCATGTGTTTACAAACAGCGTTGCATCGATTTCACATAAACACGCCGGACGAGGGGAGGGTGACAGGAGGAGCGGGGAGCGGGGAGGGGGGACAATCATAGTGAAAGTTCATTAGTCCTGCATTACTTATGTATTAAATTGGTACTACCTATGTACTATTAGGGGTAAATACTTACTAGGTACCTATAGGTATACAATAAATATAACATGAGATCAGAGATCAGAGTATTAGAGACATCTTTGATATTAGTAGATCAGTTTTAAGTTAATTTATTGTCTGAAACTATGAAATGTATTTTATGATATAATACATGTGTTAATAATGTGATACTCTTGATGACATAATTCAATTTTTTTGCTAGAATTTCGCTATTTTTATCGAAAATAAAAATATTATTGGTATCTTGTATCAATTATGAAACATTAGTTATAATTTGAAATAGTTCTTCGATATTCTCAATTACCTAATTTTCTTTTTAAAACCTAATGATAGATCTGAATCTAATACAACTTCCATAACCTAACACCAACGTTCAAAAGCGGATTCAAGATTTTCGTCGGATTAATCCGTCCCCGGCACCGTGAACACAGCCTAACGCCGCGCCGTCAGTCCCGCCGGCGCCTAAAGTCTCGCGGGTTTCACGATGACTCACCCGCGCTCTTGCTATTAATGAACCGGCAGGCGCTTACTTACTTTACCTGTTACCTGTCTGTTACGTACTAATAACTTACTGTTTTACTCATACTAGGTAATGAAAAGGGGAGGAGGCTTTAATAAAATGTTTTGGTTTTAATTTTTTGTAAGTTTTGTGTATTGTAACTTTTTATAGGTACTTAAAACTTTTTTAAAAAGCTGATTCATACAATTTCAACACCATCTGGATGGAAAATACGACTATAAGTAATATTATATACAAAAATATAAATATTCTTGGACCTACCAAATATGTACAAAAAAAAATTAAAATCCTTCTAACCATTTCGGAGTTCGATAAACAAACGAGATTTTTAATAGAATAAAATAATTTTTATTTTAAACAATTAAATTGTAATTAGATTTACTAATATTAATGAAATATTTCACTTATCGTTTAGCTATTTAGGTTTTTCATTTATTTCCATTTTATTTGTAGATTTAAAAAAAAACTGCTACATTCCGAAAAACATAAAATAATATATGAATAAATGATGAAATTCCAGACAAGAACATCCATTATTTTTTTAATTTCCACTCGCACAAAACGATGCAGACTGTTTCTAAAATACTCCAAATTAGGGGACCTCACCCCTTCCTCCCACAAACAAGGGAATATGAACCCAAATCACTTGTGATATAGAGCTGATAATTCTATAAACAGATTATTGTTTTGACTACTGAAAGCAAGTGGGAAAATAAAGTGCAGTGTGTATTGTGTATTATTTTACGCATGTTCTTATTATGCAGGTTATACATATAGTACATTATGTAGTAGTTGTTGTAGTAGGTATAGCTAAATAAATTTTTCAGTAGGTGAATGTGGCAATAAGTTCGTATTAAAAAAAACAAATGGGCTTTTAAAATTAAAATCAAGTGATTTAATTTTAAAATTAATGAAACAAATCAATTTTATCTCCATTTCTGCACACGCAGATAATACGAAGAATCAAAAAATATAAGTTTCAATAATGAGTAATGAACTAAGGCGCCCTCCCCACGGCCCACGTGCGACGCTATAGCGCGCCATAAATCACCAGCTTACCGTGGGGGTGATTCCTACTGCCTCTGCAGGCTGAGTCTGTAGGGGTATGATATCGGGTGTCGAATTATTGCAGGCGTTTGTTACGGACTTATCATGTAAGAAATTTTATATTAAGAAAGCTTGACCATTTTTAATTTTCACGTCCCATATAAATAAAATGTTCCTGGACTGTGTGACTCTTGATCAAATTCTACTTCAAACTCTGATAAGAACTGCTTTGTGCAAAATGTCAAATTCAGATACAAAACTGGCGAATTTCCAATCTCCTATTTTGAAATAACTTAAAATTTCATATATATGTATTTTATACGTAGAAAATATAAAATTCTATAGGTACATTCTGGTACATACTACATGTCGTTTCATTTCAGGAGCGTTAATCTTGAGAACAAGGAGAAAAGCCAATTTTAATCAGAAAAATACCAAGTTAAAAAGATTAGGGTACCTATATTCTATATTCTACTATGATAATAAAGGACCTACCTAGATTCTAGATACTCGTATAGTAGACCAAAAAAGTTAACCATAAGGATACTCCTCAGTTTTCCGATTCGTACCCTAAACGTGGTGCGAGCGAGACAGCGATAGTATTGCACTTGTGGGGTGCAGCGGGGTAAATACAAACACACCACTCGGCGGAATTGATGCGATCTATTATCATTAATTCTGATATATTGCATTATATTATAATCTTAGATGTTTGGTGGGTGCTTGGGAAATTTAAAAAAATTTCACGAACAACACTGAAATATTATTTGTAATCTTAGGATATTATTATTAGTAATATTTTAGAGCTGTTAATTTTACGACAAAATAGTTATCTAAATTAGAGGTAGAGTTTGATTAAGGAAAATATCGTAAGTAAAAATAGGATTTTATCTGATATATTTTTATTGAATTGATGGAAGGAATCGATAAAGTTACCATCAGAAAATTCACCGTGAAAATGACAAATTAACCGAAATACCACATTATGATCAAATTTTTGTTATTATTAATTAAATGTTTTAATATTTAATGTATGTGTTGTTGAATCTTATTAAAATCTAGTATGATTTAAAATGTAGATTTAAATCTTTGAAGAAAGTACCTGCGCTGTACTACTTTTCAACCAAGTTCAATTAAATTTAGGTAGGTATTATTTTAATCAAAAAACCTGATGCTGCCTCAACGTAGCTAATATTTTTGTCTGACTGGACCCACACTGAATGAAACAGGCATGCCAATCGTTAATAAACATAGAATCGTTGTAAATTGGAAGTTGTTTACAATAAAATGAAATTCAATCACCTCTCCTCACAATAGAACCCATTATGACGCGCCCTTTCCTTTCCGTTGCACTTTTCTTACTCTCCCCCACTTGCCTTTTGTCTGCATTTTGAGGGCGTTTTCCTTTATCAAGTAAAGGTTGGATTTAATCAAATCTTAATGTTTATTGTGATTTTTAAACGATCAAATTATTATGTTTTTTTTTCTATTAGAAAATAAGAACATAATATGAGTAAGATTCAGTTATTTAACGAAGTGTAATTGTACTGAAATCACATTTGCTTTCAGTAATTTCGAAAGAGATGCAGTTTAAATTATAACTACAAAAGCGCTAGTCCAATTTCGATAAAAAAAAATATAGGACCACCTAGAAAGTATACCATTTAAAACATTAAAGATTTTACAAATTAGGGTTTAGACTTCTATTCGAGATATCGATGAACATACATTATTCTAGAGTTCTAGAACAATGATTTATTGATGAAGAGTATTCCCTCCTTATTTGATATTAATGAAAAAGTCGTTTGGCTGACAGGAAAACGCTTCTAAAATACATAAAAGGAATGTGTGACTGATTGACAGTTCACGTAATTGAACGGGTTAGGATTGAAATTAGAAATACAGATGGTAATAAATTTTGCCACGCGATAAATCGAGCATAATATTAAATTTAAAATTATGCAATTCCACGAAAACTAACTCTCATAATATTCCCGTTTTATCCCGCCTGTTTCAAAACTTCCAACCGCCTGCGGCTTCCCACTTCCTGCGGAACCCTCCACTTACACCGCTCAGACAAGATTGTTTCAAGTGATATAAACTCAGTTTGGAACAGCGGTCATTACCTTAACGATATTATTTTAATGAGCGTTGTAAAATAGCTAACTTTAAATTATGTATGTGTATGCGTATAGTAAAGAAAATAGTGGAACTTCAAATTGTGGTTTAAAATCAAACCGTTTCATTCAAAATCAAAGACAGAGAAAGATATTTGAAAAGATTAAAATGAAGAAGAGATTTTAAAATATCAGTTTTAAGATTTTTTTTATCAACCAAATTCTATATAGGGAAAGTTCACAACTTATCAGTGCAAATTATTAAATTCACATACTAATTAATATTCTAGATAAGAAAAACAAACTAACAATACTACAGCTACTACAGCAGTAGTATATTCTAGATTTTTTTTATTATTACTCACGCACAAAACAAAATCTAAAGATCTAGAATGTTGCAATTAAAGACTAATGTAACTTAGTTAAAATTTGCTTGCTTTTAGTCTTGTGTACTTACAATATGAATTATCGATTTACTACCTTGATAGCAGTTGAAATATTGTCTCATGAATACAAAACCAATTCTCTTGAACCTAACACTTACCGGCATAATCTTACCATTACCATCCTAAAGTTTCATTACGAGAACAGCGTGACGTCATAACTTGCAATAACCACTTTTACCCCACCTCCTCTCGCTCAAAGATTTATTACTTCACTTTACTGAATGCAGCAACTATATCTCACCTCTCTTTCATAAGTACCAGGTGAGAGGGAGAGGTAATAAAAGTTGCCGATTCGGAAAATCCTGATCGCGTAATCCTTAGATTTGAAAAGGGAATAACGGTATTTCTTGAAGGGAGCCACTGAAACTGAACTATTGAAGAATAAACTTTAACTTTAAAGCTTATAGAGTACATTTTGCTTTGAAGTTAGAACATGTGAGCTTTTTCCAGAACTTTGAATTACAAAGTTTAAGCTGCACCCATCTTCAATGTTATTTTAATAGTGACAAGGTGTAAATTCCTTTGTTTATATTGGATTTTGTAAGTAGCAGACGAGTTTAGCTATTATCAATCATTGTTCACGAATTTAATAACTTGAGAACATTTTGGATCCGTTGAGAGATGATGGAAGTTTCTCACTTAGATATTGGATCTTTTAACGCTATGAAAGTAATTTATGATATTGCCTTTAAAAATATTTTCTAGACTACTCTAAGGAGGCAAACAATCTTGAAAATGTAGTCGTTTTATATGCTCGCGGAAGTCTATGTCATAAAACTTATGTGTGGCCCAAATTTAACCCAATCCGTTTAGCTGTTTAAACTATGCTTTGATCGATCAGTGATTCATTCAATTTACATTTTTGATTTGTTAATGTTTGGTTTCGTTAGAAATGTTCAACATTTGGCACAATCTATAAGTTGCATTTCTAAATAAATATTTCATTAGTTACGTTTAATTATTATAATTTTAAGCACAATCTGTAAGTTGCATTTCTAAGGGAGATGTATTATTATTCACCAAATTAAGTGCTCATACGACCAATTACTCAAACTTAATGCTCATAAAAATCACAAAAACTTAACCATGAAGATAAGTAATAAAGTGCACCAGGCTCATTGGACCTGGTAGATGTGTATGAAAGATTTTTTTTATTTATTCGGTTCACAAATGGGATGTATGGGATGCCCAGAACACGATTTACAATAATTATTACCATATAATAAAATAAAGGCTCATCCTAAGTACAGTGAACACAAGTGTAAAGTGATACAAGATGACGGAGCACTGGTCGTGGTTGACTGGTACTGGGTCGGAAGCTGAGTATACATACAGCCCGCCCACCAGGCCCACCAGGCCGCCGCACCGGCCGCTCGTCAAGATAGCTGCCAGTGCTCATCTACACACGCTCGCCAGGTCAGTATCCACCGGGCACGGGGCACCGGGGGACCGGTACCGGGTCCGAGGCGGAGTATACATACAGCCCATCCATCAGGGCCGATAGCAGTAGAATATGTATGTGAAATTAGGATCGTGTTGTCTGGTTCTGGTACATTAGGTCTTAGTTACAAGTTCCAATTCAAATGTAAGAAAAAATTATGGGTTGCAGTCTTAAAATACGAGTTAATTATTACTCTGTAAAATTAAAATCAATTATTGCTGTCTATGTAAATAAATCTTTAGATATGTCCGGTGTAAAATTATATAACTCGACTTATATTAGTAGACTATTATAATGCTCTTACATTATAGTTGTTGGTACTGTTTTTCCTATTTTAACGGAATTAATACAAAGGTGATATACGAGTAAGTCAAGTCGTATCATTTTGCACAAGACACAAAAAATATGTTTTATTCGAGTTTATTTGTATTTACCGGTAAATGGTTAACACACCTTGTGTTTAACTGTACAGCAAAGAGTATGAAAGCGATCTGTGAATTTTATTATTCAGTGCCACAATTTTATGGCTGCCATAACATTTTCTTCATCGCCTTCCGAGTCTTGTTACTACTTACATAAAACGTAAGTGTATCTACTTATCTTTAATCTAATCCTGTAGAAAATTTAATTGTATGGCCTATAATAATCATTCTAGTTTGGGGGGCTATTTAATTCAATTCATATTAAAACGACTCACCGCATTCAAATAAAAATAAAAATCTATAAACGTCTCCATATGTTACGAAATTAAAGGCAACTTCAAACTTTTTATATTTTGCGTATCTAAGTTAATTAAAACAATAATGTTTTTATAACCTGCAAATCGCTGTCGTTTGTTACGCCCTCAAGTTGTCTTGGTACAACATCTACCATCATTACCGTTAGCTACTTCTGTGACAATACGAAATGAAGTCATGAAGCGACTTTATTAACAACTCGCGCCGCCATTAGTATTCACGACGTTGTTTTCGTGAAAAATGGTCGAATTTCCTTTGGAGTACATTTCTTTTTTACTACAACTTTGACTTTTCACTTACAAAACTCACCAAGTCACGATTTTGCACCTTATCTCTTTGACTTAGAACTCGATGTTCACTTTGGTGTAAACTAAATTAACTTTGTATAAAACCTTGATGTTTTGACTTCTGACACTCAAAATCTTTAACGTAAACCAGTGAACGTGATTCTTATTTTAATAAGTACAAGGATCATTTTTCCTTGTCACGAAATTGGAAGGAAATTCCTTATGATATTCGGAAGGCAAAGTTTATTTGCGGCTGGGAAGGTAACTTTTGTGCGTCGGATGAAGGAACCAAGTGCAAACGTAAGTTTGTAAGAGTGCAGGGACAGTGATGGATTATTGCAGTTCCTTCGTGGATTTCATTAAAAATTGACTTTTAGAACGAAAAACTCGTATAGTGAATTTTTACTTACTTCTGTATTTTATTCTTTGTTATTGTATTTTAACAAAATTGTAATTTTGTTCTGTAAATGCGTATTCAAAAATGTTAAACTAACTTCAAGCTCGTATTCAACACGTGAAGGCAAGACGCATATTGTAAATTATTACTTAAAAACCCTTAAACCGATTTCGGTAAAATTTGAACAGAACAGATTTAAACCTGAAAAGTATGATTTGAAACAAAAATAAAGTTCGGTTCAGGCTTTTAAATAATCGATGAATATACAATTCCGTAATCAAAGGCTAACTTACAATAATCAACAAAATAATAATAAAATTCCGATGAATTGAGAACCTTTCCTGCTTTCAAAGTTGGTTAAAAACAATTTTCCGCACCAAACTATAAAATAAGAAGGAAACCAAAAGAGAAAATAAGTAAAAGACATATGGGTTGAAGTTACTACCCATTCACATCACGTAACGCCGGGGGAGGGATAAATATTTTCCGAAAAATCGCGACTCACCACTTTATATGTAAATTTTTTATACTTTTTCCATCGAATGGAATGGCAGACATGTTGTTTGGTTTTATTGTTTAGATTATAGGGAACAATAATGCTCAGGTGCATTGATGATGATATTGTGTACCAACGTGGGTGGAATTGTTCATTTTCTTATTTAAATATTTTCAGCCATCGTGGTTATCATACAATTTATTGTAGTTTGACAAATAAGACTACGTTTGTAGCTTAGGCCACGTGTAAAAATCCTTTCTTAGTGGAGGTCTGCGTTATTAAAATCTAAGATCCAAATTTCAACCTAATCCATTCAGCAGTATAGGCTGTCGTTGATAGATCAGTCAGTCAATCTGTCGACGACGATATACCTATATAAGTGAAGTTATATTATTTTTCACATGACACTCAACATTGTAATAAAAACCTAGATTATTAAATTTGTAATGGGTTTTCACGCAAAAAATTAAACTGGGCTATTGACAGATTAAGCACTGCTGTAGTCTTCAAAACCTATCAAATACAATGACAATGATAATATAATCATTTTCCATCCATAGAAAAAATATAAGATTCTACGATCCCCCATGGACCCCAGGTGAGCTGTCAACCCCTGCTCATTATCTCCTGACTGATTGTTTCTATCCCCGTGACGTCATAGATTGATGGTGCCGCATGGACGATGCATTTGCCAAGTTATAACACTATATTTCATATTCTTAGGTATAAATATATCATCCATTATTATGATGCATCTGTTCGGCATAATACATATAATTAAACATTTTAAAATGATTTTCAATGTGTATTCAATGTGTATGTGTCATAATATGTGTGTTAATTGACGCATATTTATTGAATGATATGTGAACACACTCGTATAAAATGAGCAAATATAGGAATACTGTTGACGTAAGAACTTCTTTTTCAGTTGTTTAAAATGATAGGTACTCTTGGGGTATGTGAACTTTAAAATAATGCATTCAAATAAGAAATACCTCCTGGAAATATATTATAATCTATTGAGAACATACGTAAGCATATTGTAAAAATGTACGTGAAATAATAAAACTGCATTGTATTCACACTTTTTTATTGACCTCGTCATTTTTTTTACATTTTATGATGCTCATTTGAATCTAATTAAAGTCTAAGAAAAGTTAATCTAATCATGCATTTGCTTTTTTTACTTAAAACATATCTCAAATAAGAATCGGGAGATTTTTACAAAAACTGTTAGGTATATGTCAAGTTAGAACCTAGATTATCTAGGTAAAAACTGGTTTTGCCAGTAATTTTAGATTTTTTCCTTTACATACAGTCATATTATCTAAGGCTAAGCCTACCCCATATTGGGTATGCGCGTCTCTCAAAGTGACCGATGCATTGCCGAGTAGTCGCTATCGTACTACGTGAACTATGTGCACTATGTTTATATTTGTTACTGTATTGCTTCGCCAATGTGGGGTCAGCTTAAGACCTTTTGGTCAATATTGTCTTGTTTTACTGGATCAAAAACTAAGCTTATTATATTGAACTAAACGGGCGTTTGACCACAATCACATCTGCTGTGTGCAACATGTGGTCTAGGTAAGAATTACAACCTTTCTTTTTATACTACTTAGGCCTACGTTTAACTACATCCCACCTGATGAAGAGTGCCGATGCAGTCAACGAAATCACATAAGATCCCTAGAAAGGCATCTATTCACTCATACCTTGAAGATTTTCTAGTAGTATCTCTCGGTAAATACCAAATTTGTGTTCCAAATGCGACCAGTTCTAAGGTTCACGCCTATTCATTAAAACCCTATCCTAATCCTACATCCTAAGCCTCTTCCACCTCCTGGTGCCCTAGTACTTCTCCATGACCGCCTCGATCATGGCAACCTCGGGCGCGATGCCCTCACTCTTGGAGTCCTTCTTGAAGCAGGCAGCCACCTTGACCACGCGGTCGCAGTCATCAGCCATCGAGTCGTACTGCTTCTCGCAGTTGTGGATCAGTTCCACCATCTTCGCCGATAGCACTTGACCTGGGGGTTTAGGAGTTGGTCAGAAATATATCATAGACTAGCTCCGTTCAGCGGTTTTACCCGTTGTTCTGTAGCCTATGTGTTATTTCAGGGTCTAAGCTATCTATACCAAAGCTCAATCGGTCCACCCGTTTAGGCGTGAAAGCGTAAACAAATATACATCCATACATTCTTACAAACAATCACGTTCATAATATTAGTAAGATAAGAATAATTGATTAGAAAATTGGTTACACCTTTTCTGACATTTAAATTATAAGCTGGAGTTGGCGCGTTGATATTTTTTTTTTTATTTTTTTTTTATACTAAATAGGCCTACGTTTGACCACATCCCACCTGATGGAAAGTGGAAATGCGGTCGACGATGGATCACGTATGACGCCTAGAAAGGATATTTTAACAGTAGTTAAAATATAATTTAGAAAAACATCTTTGGAATACGTGTACAGACAGCTTTTGTTGTAAAGATTTGAAGAAATAGTAATAAAAGTGTTACCATTAGGGAAGCTCTTGACATAGTCGTGCATGTTGACATGATGCATCCTGGAGTCCTCCTGGAGCAAGCTGAACTTGTTGGACATGCAGATGATGGCACAGCCCAGCTCGCGGTGCACCACCTCGAAGTCCTCGCGCCAGAAGTGCTTGAACTCGTCCAGGACCTCGGCTGACAGTCCTGACTGGAGAACAATACATATTTTTTATGCGGAGAAGTAAGATGGCAAGAAAATGCTCTTCTGATGTTAAGAGATAACGCTGCCTATTAATTGGTACAGTGGTACTTAGGAAGTGAATAAAGTCTAATCGAATGCAATCTTAAACAGAGTCTTTAAGTCTTTGTTTGTCCATTGAACAATGATCTTTGTGACACGCCACTCTGACGGCCTCTGGCAGCTCTGACGTTTCTTCTCTTAACTCCTAATTTTGCATATTTAATACCTTGCTGCCCAAGCTTGATGCGTAGCTACAGCAAAGTATAATTATTTAGAATTAATTGTAAATTACCTCTTCTCGACATTCTTCCAATGCCTTGCCGAAGTGCGCAGTGACGTGGCTCATCACCTCAGCGGTGCCCATCACCGCTCCCATCACCGACATCACCACAGCGACGATCAGACAAGTCTTCATCTTCACAAAGTTCCTTCACAATTGCGACCATCGCGCTTGCTTCACCAGTTATATCTTTAGCCATTTTTTTGGAAACTAATATCATATCATTAGATCACCAATACTTCTGCAACTTTAACATGTCTTATTTCAACTAAGCTAAGTTGGTGTTTGCTTTATCCAAGGACTTTTTAATTTGGTTTATTGTTATTCCTACTAAAATTGAAACTGTCTTATTACAGTAGCGTTAAGGTTCATATTCCCGTGTGATATTATAATGAGGCGTTGACAATATATAGTCATTTTAAGTCTTATGTTCACGGAGACACAATTATGTTTCTGCCAGGTCATGTGCAAAGCGGTGGTTTAGTTAATTTGTAGTTAACTAACTGACAATTTGTTAGTTGTAATAGATACAAGGATTTGTCGGTCAGATATTGCAATGTCAACTTAATTGACGAAATATTTCAATTGTCTTTTTTGGTACCTAAAAATAAATGAGTATACTATTTTTAAACCATAATGATTACAGTGAAATTTCATCAGGTTTTCTTTTTACTTTTCAGCACAATAAACGGTAGATATGTAGCCATAGCCTCAGTTAAATTTTGGCTATATTTTTCAAAGCAGTCTTCATTTTATTTTTAACTAGCCGCGCCCAGCGGTTTTACCCGCCCGTCTTTGTGTTATTCCAGGGTGTAAGCTATCTCTATACCAAATTTCAGCTCAATCAGTCCACCCGTTTAGGCGTGAAGAAGTAACAAAACATCACAAACTTTCGCATTCATAATATTAGTATGATTATTATAGGTATTTTGCTGATATAATAATATTATAGTCGATAATGCTCGCAGATTATCTTCTTCACTGAAAATCTAGCCGAAAGACAATAAAAATGGCCGCTGACTTGGCGACACAGCCAAAGCCAATGCAGTGCAACTCCATTAGTTGGGGCTGGGATTTGAACTCGGTGGTCCAGAACGCTAAACTTCCTCAATCTTCACTACACTGCCTACTACTATTGGCCACAGTAAAATTTACCGTGCCATAATAATATGGCACGGCGGCAATAATATGGCCTCCACTGCATTTCAGTGTGTACCAAGTGACTATCATACTTACCTCAATGTAGTATATTATAGTAAGAGTAAATAAATGAAGAAAAATACACGTGGCATGGACATATGGCTTATATTCTTATTATCAAAATACTTAAAACTGTATCGTATCACAATAAATAACCATCAAATGTTTTCTATTTACCTGAAAAAAAAAAGACCGCAGACGACGACTTCGTGCTGTTATCTGGAAAACCCGATCCGAACTTTCTAGAA
Organism: Hemithea aestivaria; assembly: GCA_947507615.1. Classification (NCBI taxonomy): domain Eukaryota; kingdom Metazoa; phylum Arthropoda; class Insecta; order Lepidoptera; family Geometridae; genus Hemithea; species Hemithea aestivaria. Next base: position 303,970 of record OX382339.1, read on the forward strand.
CACCACTCCGACGATGTGTGATATTTGATATATGAAGAGTTATAGAAAGATATCTTCCTACTTTATTTTGTTTAAAGTTACTGTAAATTAAATATTTTTACATGAATTTTTAACCCCCGACGCAAAAACGACGGGGTGTTATAAGTTTGACGTGTCTGTCTGTCTGTCTGTCTGTCTGTGTGTGTGTGTGTGTGTGTATGTGTCTGTCTGTGGCATCGTAGCGCCCAAACGGATGAGCGGATTTTGATTTTGTTTTTTTTTGTTTGAAAGTAGAGTTAGTCGAAAGTGTTCTTAGCCATGTTTGGTGAAAATCGGTCCAAGATGGCCGCCACTACAAAATGGCGGATTACTTTTTTCTTCCACGACCCCCTCAATATGGGTATCAAATGAAAGGGCTTAACGAGTAGATTACAGCCCACTATATAAAATATAAAATCCAAGATGGCCGCCATCAAAAAATGGTGAATTACGTATTGCGTTGGGGGTTTTTTTTAAATTTTTAATTTAATTCACTTGTTGATATAACAACTCACATTATTCCGATTGAACATAACCTAATCAACGCCTGGTTGTAATGCTCACGGCTATGTGCACAGAACAACCTCCATTTATCTCCAATTATCTCATTAACCACGATACTCTACAATTAAAGCCTCAACCTACCCTTATCTACATCCGTCTCTATCATCCTGAATTAACATGCATTTCATAGAAACAATAAAACATCTAGACTAATCATTAATTAGGAAAACGAGTAATTAAAAAACATGCGAGCGGTGTGAATGATATATAAGATGCAAGGAATGATTCAGATCATTCTTTGGCGGGTATCCTCAGTCATCAGGATGATGAAGCCAAAGAAATTATTGTTAGTTTTAGTCACGGTGTGTGCGATTTCTAATGTGGAGTTGTCTCAAGATGTTATGAAGAATCTGTCCATCAACTTTGTAAAACCGTTCGAGATTTGCAGGAAGGAGGTAAGCTTTTTTAAATTAAAGCGAAATACTTCGTAAAAGACTACAAAAGTATGGTCTGAATAAGAGTCTACACCCGGTAGAAGATGGATGTAGCTCAAGAAACTTATACGAGCCTACTCGTTGCCATTGCCGGATAAGTCCTGGAGGTCTAAGGACCTCCCTATCCTCTTTTCGAACGTCCAGGTCCAAGTTGGTCTAAGACCAAGGCTATGAAATTGCATCCTTTCGCATGTGAGTCCAGTAAGAGTTTCAAGTAGATTGAGTTTAATTTTTCTATAATTTCCTCAGTTGGAGTTACCAGAGTCAGTGGGCCAAGAGTTTGGAAACTTCTGGAAGGAAGGCTTCGAAGTCCAGGATCGACAAGTTGGATGTGCCATCATGTGCATGACATCCAAGCTGGATCTCTTGGACCCTGAGTACAAGCTGCACCATGGAAACGCTAAGGACTTTGCTATGAAACATGGCGCTGGTTAGTTCTGATTTTTATTATGAAAGATAATTACTTTACTCTCAATTTAAAAAGTCAACGACAAACAGCCAGGGTATAATAAAGTCGGGACTAGCTTCTTATCAATTATTAATATTGATAACACTGATGTTAATTTTTAATCGTTCATCTTTAAATGTTGAGATTTTAATATAATTAATTTTTTTGGTGATAAAGGTGAACAGTAGTTTTCCCTCAAACTGTGATACTGACTGCGAGACCTAGAGTTACACTAATTTTACTACCATTATCTTACCGTTACAATGTTCAACGAAACCAGAGAGGCATTTCATCCATTGGATCTATCCACATAGCTCTTCTTTTAAAATTATGATGTAGTGTAAAGGCTGGCCTAACGCTAACGATCTTTTTCATTAAGTTTAATTTGCGTTTGTCTTCCATGGTTCATAAAATACTTGCAGATGCTGATATGGCCCAGCAGTTAGTAGACATTATCCACGGCTGCGCCGGCAAGGTTACTCCAGATCCTGACGCTTGCCTCGTGACCCTCGCCGTGGCCAAGTGCTTCAAGGCAGAGATCCACAGACTCAACTGGGCCCCTGATGCTGGCGTCATCTTGGCGGAAATTTTGGCTGAATCTTAAACAAAGAATACCAAGCCGATTTTTAATAACCATTCTACGTAGAACATCCTAGATCATGGCAAAAAAAAACATTTTTGTACATTAAAACAAGTTAATATTATCTATTTGACTATTATTGTCATCTTGTAGATGGGTTATTAAAATTCGGTTATAATTTAAAACCTTATGGGAATAAACGTGGAGGATTCCCTCAAGGCAGTCGCCTAGTTCCACGACAACTGAATTAGTATCACGGACCCATGTTTCATCATTTGTTAGGCCCTTAAGTTCTGCTGTCGATTTTATATTTGTGTGCAAGGTTTAAAATAAATAACTGTTGAAGCTTCGATTTTTTTTTACTTAATGAATCCTATCAATCTCCCGGCTTTAAGGTGTCCCTAATCACATTGGATTTTTAACCGTTTTCTCCTATTAACTATTATGTTTAATTTTTACCTTATTTTTAGTCACTAGTTATAATATTTCTTTAAGGTATTGGGTAAAAATATTTCTATTGTTAGGTCCCAATATTGATGTTATTTTTTTATCACGAGTACTAATTTACATTTTGGGTAATTTATTATTGTCGAGAAACAAATCATTTTCTTTAAAAATAAATGAAAGCTTATTATTAAATGCCATAATTGACTGAAGTAATTATAAAAACATACTTCTATATCTTATCGGCTTCCGATTAATTATTAATATATTATTTTTTTATTGAAATACGTCGCACTTACTGCTCTTTGAAAGCTCTTGCTCTTTGAGCTCTTTGAAATAATAAAAATATTATTTTATCATGATTTTGATACTGTTCTTGGTCATTTCTCTCATGGGCAAAGTTTTCGCAAAGGAGCCAACATTTTACCAAAAAGTTTTAGAGACTTTCAGTTATTCGATTGGTGTCAACGTAGATTTGTGTCGGAAAGAGGTACTTACTTATCTATCTAATATATTCTTTATAATTATTATGAATATTTGAACTTACATACACACTTACATACATAGTTCAGCGTAGAATTATTCAACCACTGAACGACAAGTGGTTGAACTGTGACTAGACGTAAATTCTGGTAGTGCCGTTTATGCCTGGCGCATTACTTATTCGATAAGCTTATTATTATATAAGGTACCTAACTACACACATAAGCTTATTCTCCTGAGTGGTGTAGAATACCTATATTTTGGAATTTAAGATTCTAACAGAGGCTAATATAATGTCCAGCAATTAACAAATGTAAGCCATTAATAAAGATTAACTAAACCAAGAACTTAACTAACGGCCGTCTTATATTTCTCTTCTACCTGCGCCCCGCGGTTTTACCTGCTGTGCTGTAGTCCTATATGTTATTTCAAGGTCTAAGACATCTCTATACTAAAAGGTCTAAGACATCTCTATACTAAATGGCAGCTCAATCGGGCCACCAAAGAATAACAAACATACATTCTTACAATTAATCGCGTTTATAATATTTAGTACGATATATAAAACTTAGTCATATTACATCTAAACAAATAAACAGACATATTAACTGATTAAGACCCTTGCCTCTCAGATTTGGTTCTCCGACAATATGATAGCAGAGTTCTATGACTATTGGAACAGCAAAGTTACCTTAAACAACATAGAGATGGGTTGCGTCATCAAATGCGTGCTTCATCAGTTAGAGCTGGTCACGCCCAAGTTGAACCTGAAGGAGGAAAATGCTGAAGCTTTTTTTGAAGCTAATGGCGCAAGTAAGATTTTTATACGTTGTGAAGGGTGACCCCTTCTTCTTTGACAAGCTTTAAATGGCTCGTGAACACAAGTTCCTTTTGCAGATCTACCTCTAGATATAAGTATACGAAGCCATAGCCATTCCAAGGACAACTTGTGGCCAAGATATTAAATTTGTAATTGGCATAACACCTTGGAATTAGTTCGGGGAAAGTATGGAAAATGTGTGTCGAATTATTACCTAAAACTGTATTGTCTTTATGTAGTTTATTTTCTCACCTCAGCTGAACCAATTAAGCTGAAAATTAGTAGATTAGTAGTAGACTGTTAAGCTTACATTATCTACTTTCCGGCGAGTAAAGCTATCAGGCGAAGTTAGTTGTAATATGGGATGGTAGTCTATGAGATCCCATTTTTTGTACCAGATAAAATGATGACCAAAGCTATGATGGAACTGTACGTGATGTGCCATTCCATTGCCAAGGGCAAGAGCTGTCAGGTGGCTCTGGACACCGCGCGGTGCTTCCGCGCCGGCATCTTCCAGCTGGGCTGGGAGCCGAAGCTCTCCATGGATGGGGTGGTAGACTATCAGCTCGAATAAAAGAGAAATTGGTACTCGTATTGTGTTTCAACTAAAAGTGCTCGTTTTAGCAGTTGGTTTTAATTTATTGGTTTAGTGATTAGGTCATTTAGAGATCGGGAAGAATGGCCCAGCGGCGGGTAATTGAAGACTGATCGATATAATAATGGTTTTATTTTAACTGAGAGTGAATCACAGTTAGAGTGTTATGTCAGACATGGCACAATAACTTTCTGAATAGAAAAAGCGGACAAGAAAGGCCGACCCCCAGAGTAAATGGGGTCAGGTCTCGGAGAAGAAAAATAATCATAGTTAAGGAGAGATTTATTCAAACTTCAAGGTTGGAATGTTTCCTCCTAGAGCCAGAGACTTAATAACGATACCTATTGTTTCATATCATAGGTCCCCTTACACAATCTTATAAGTACACCTAAGCTATGAATGAACGTCTAATTGGGGTTTGTAATTGCCACCTTCGATCGCTTCATTCAGATCATGTTTCGAGGAATGTGACGTCACTCCAGGGTCATGCGAAATAATTAACGCAGTCTGTGCAAAAAGAGAAAACTCTTGATGAAAAAGGGCAAAGTTGGTACTAACTAACTGTTTTCATAAAGCTTAAACACATTTCACCTAATTTTAATTGACCGAGTATAAGAATATTTTTTTAACTAAATCCACAGCATCAAAAAACGTACATTTATAAAACCGGACGAATAAACAAGGTAAATGTTTAGTTCACCGTAAAAGCCAGGTCGCTTCTCATATTGCAAAGGTCCTACTGTCCTACTATTCTAACTCGTGTTTTAATTGCACCCTTTCATTCATAAAGAACAATTAGTGACGCTTAGGTAATGGGTAAGCCCAGTGAATAAAACCCCATGAGCATGGTCAGCCATGGATAGATGGTGACTGGTGACATGGCGAAGTGTATGGTGGTGATGGTGATCCTTCTGGCTGCGGTGAAGGGCCTGGAGGCAGCTGATGCCATGAAGTTCTTGGCTTCAGGGTTTGTTAGAGTTCTGGATGAGTGCAAGAAAGAGGTGAGTCTGAAAACTGATGACTATATATTACTATAGGTCATTAAATTAAGTAAGTAGTTATATTTTAAGTCACGAATTCCTATATTTTTTTTATTTGATAATAATTCTCCTATTATATCCTATAAGTTAAATCAGTGTTTCGATATTAAATATTCTGACAGCGACGGGTTAGAAAACTTTTCTTTTCTAAGAATGCTACGAAGCAAGCATGTAGAATTATGGACTTGTGTTGGCATCAATCCTGAATGATTTCATTGTAAAATCATTTCATTTTTTATCAAAAATCCAAGAATAATCAAGATTAGATTAGATAACTCTTTATTTAACACAATCATCAATACAATAGAATAATATTTAATTACAGATTTGGTAAAAAAACTTTTCGCTAATAGCTAATTCTCTTGTTCAAAATTTCCTTCACATCATCAAAATCATCCAGCACCTTATCTTCCAGCTTAACATGGACGACCACCTTCTAACAGACCTGTACCACTACTGGAAGCTGGACTACTCCCTGCTGCACCGCGAGACCGGCTGTGCCATCATCTGCATGAGCAAGAAGCTGGAACTGCTCGATGACTCCGGACGGATGCACCATGGGAACGCTAAGGAGTTCGCTAAGAGACATGGGGCTGGTGGGTTATTTGGATTTCAGCCCATTCTTGAGTAGTTCGCAGTAATGTTATAAAATTTGCAGCAAAACGCAGAAAAAAATTGAATTCCTGACTGGAATTTAATTTTCATTTATGATTGCAAATTATGATGTACAATGTACTATGCTAAAAAAAATAGGACAAAAAACAGTTATGGCTAACAATCAGTATGTCTCAATATAATAATGCCAAAAAATATATAATATGCAATTCCTAGTAGGTGCAAGGCACAAATTATAACAAGAGGCGATCATATTAAGCCAACGAGGAAATATCCACCATTAAGCCAACCATTGCCGCAGTGATACGAGTACCATAGCCACAAAAATGAAAATTAAATGAAATGGGATTTATTTGTCTTGAATATTGGTACAATTTTACTAATATTATAAACGGGAAAGTTTGTAAGAATGGATGTCTGGATGTCAGGATGTCTGGATGTGTGTTTGTTACTCTTTCACGCCTGAACGGGTGGATCGATTGAGCTGAAATTTGGTATAGAGATAGCTTAGACCCTGGAATAACACATAGGCTATAGAACAGCGGGGTAAAGCGCTGGGCACAGCTAGTATGATCATAAACTAATCTTTTCTGTTCCAACAAAATTCTTCCTATAAAGGCGTACCTACAAATATATTAATTGAAACAAATATCAAAGTTAAAACAATCATCACAACATCTTCCAGCGGATGATCTAGCAGCAGAGATGATTAAAGTAATCCATGGCTGCGAGAAGGACAACGACGGCATCGATGACGACTGTCTCCGAGTCCTGGAGGTGGCCAAGTGCTTCCGCACCGGCATCCACGATCTGCACTGGGACCCTAAGGTCGATGTTATTGTTACTGAGGTTCTTACGGAAATTTAGGACCTCTAGAGAGTTGACATGGCGGGTGTGATAAATTCTACTTAAAAAATATAAGTAACATGATAATTATGATTCAATATTTATTTAAACAGCTAAATGATTAAAATTAACCGATAATGAATTAAAAAACACTACAAACTAAACCTATAATCTAAAACTTATAAATAAATTTAAATTTAAATCTAATAAACCTATGGTGAAGGGATAGGTAGCCAGAATGCTGGCGGCATTGCCCCGCTGAATACATTATATACCTATTTTTGTGCAAAATAAAAGCCAGCATTCCGATAATTATTATATATAATAATAATTATCGGAAAATTTTTTTTTATGTATTTCCTATTAAAATTTAAACAGCATTTTTCCCATTTTCTAGTTTACCGAACCTCTAATATTAGGCCAACTGACTATTTTACTATATGGGTGCGTTAATACTGACGCAAAAGGGATAAAGTCAATAGTGCTGAATTATAATATAAAGAACTTAGATAATATTATGTGCCTGCCATGTCAACTAGAGGTAGATTCGAGTTTTTGACTTAGAAATAAAATGATTTTAAACCAGTGTTTTTTTCTTTATTAATTATTATTGGAGTTTAGTTCAAAGGGTTTGTCGCTTCGACCACTGCTGATCTATTGTGACGCCCGCTTGACCTATAGTTCACTCCCTAAACCTGTAGCTTCTAAGAACTTCCAGATCTTCAAGGGGGTGATTTGTTGTATCTCATCCGGGAGCATCATTTGTCGTCCTAGATGGATACTTCTGTTGAACATGAGTGGTCCGCAGCTACAAAGGATGTCCATTGCGGTTTCCTCCTCTTCTTGGCAGAATCTGCAATCTGCCTCTTGGATAAGCCTTTTCTTTATTAAACCCGAATCCCGTATTTCACTTAGAATACTTATTAAATGTAATTTTTGCGTATAATTCATCAATTTCAGTCCAGCATTAGACAGGACAATGTGACCGGAACCAGACTGTTGTCAGTCATGCAACTTTAATAATATTAAACTTGCGATCGCTTTATGCGACAAGTCCGCCGATTGTTTACCTCTTGTTTTAAGTCTTTGTATTTATAACTGTATTTTATGTGTTGGTATGCAACAAATAGTTATTCTTTTCTTATTTATTGTAACCGACTTTAAAAAGGAGAGGTTCATCGCGTAATCGAACATTACAACAAAATACATAAAATAAGCAAATACACAAGGAATTGATATATTTTCAAGTGGACGGGTAAAATATAGAATTTTATTGAAATTATACGTGTATATCGATTTATACGTGCATACAAAATTTCAGCTCAATCGGAATCCGGGAAATGGATCAAATTAAACTTCCAAGATTTGATTACAGACTGACAGACAGACAACAGACAGGTGAAAGTAAAAATAAAAGCTTGTAATGAATCTGAATCTGACCTATTATTATATGAAATGATTTTCATCTTTTTACGTTGCATGTTTCATAATTAACACCACTTATGCACATATTTCTTTTAACAGGCAATGAAAAATCTTGTGTTTCCCCAAAACACATACACGCTTGGCGGTAAATTTTCCAATAGGTATAGAGGTAGAATGTAAATGCGGCGTGTAACAAAACAAACAATGTAAGTTAGCATTAAATCTCCGGGTTCACCTCCCGCCACCTGAGCCTTTACGTGATGGTATTCACTTCTATCGAGGGGGGCGGATTTAGGATAGAATAGAAAACTCTTTATTGTTCACACAAATACAATAATATAGCTTAGAACTAAGATTACACAGAAAGAAGTGTTACAATTGGCGGTCTTATCGCTAATAGCGATATCTTTCAGACAACCAAGCAGGGAAAGGAAATACATAAAATAGAGCGACGGTGGTTATAAAGATATATAAGGAGACGAAAGAGATTAAGTACATATTTTTAATCATAGCTAATTAAATATATATGATACATACTATTAAAACCAAAACAATAAATTATAATACATACATAATATTATAAAATAATAAAAATACATAAAATTATACTAGATATATACTATGCGATATATGAATAATTATATAGCCCCCTTTATTACCCAGGAAAACTAGCCCGCTATCTCATGTAATTTTCCAATATTATTTGTACAACCTGACTATCCGCCAATTTAGACAAGTTTCAGTTCAGTTCACTTTCGGTCACGAAAAGACTCAATCAATGCTAAAGAGAAGAGAGAAAGCAGAAATAGAGTAATGTATGTGGGTTTTTACCACTTCAAGCCTAAACGACCGATTGAGTATTTTAATAACTTATAGACTCTAAAATAATACAAAGATTCTTTAGCGGTTAAAATTATCCCACTGGTCGAATAGGGAAGAATTACAAAAATGCTTCATCTGGCTAAGCTCTCCTCAAAATATGTACGTTTTCTTGACAAAACTCAAAATACAAGAAAATTATTTATTTTAATAAAATAATTAGCAGTATACTAATTTTTCATATACCTACTTAAAATACATCACATACTATATTTTGTTTATTTCGCCCCAAAAAGAATAGCCCTAAATCCGTCCCAGTTTTCATCCCCGTATGTGACTCGCATACTGTTCTTTTCTGTTTATTATCTTGTGCTGAAATCTGTTTCCCGAGTACGCTACAATACGCTATAATACGCCATAGTACGCTACGCAGCACTACGCGGTACGCAGGTGCGTTTTATTTTATTGTCACGATTTTCGGGTTTTATTCTTGGAAGGTTTGCCATTGTTATGTTACGTGCCGACAAGGAAGGGAAAGCTAAGGGTGATTCGAAAAGCTTGGAGTAAATGACAATATCTAAAATACAATCTATGTAATTTCTTTCTGGAAAATAACTAGGGAGGAATTTATCCCGCTTTTCAGGTTCAGTCTGCTACCATCTACGGAATCGTCGCGTAACAATCACACGATAACGTGGCCTAAGGCTAACCTTTAATGAAAATTTAAAATAAATGTTAAATGTATACAAAACTTTATTGAATCATCTTAATTCCCCTACACACCAAACCTGCAGGTCTATCAGCTATCGGACACCCACATGTAAAACAATAGAATCCTTAGACGAACATGCGTACATTACTTGTTTAAACCTGCTCATTATTATAAGTAAAGTAACAAACGCAGCAATGTACATCGAAGTGGACATCCATTTCAGTGGGTGTCAATTAGCCAATAGGCCTGGTGGTCTACATGGCAGCCACGACCTCTTCTATGACGACCTTGGAGTCCTCGATGGAGGGAGCCCAGTTGAGGCCTCGGATCTTGGTTCGGAAGCATTTGGCAGTCTCCAGGACTCTGACACACTTGTCTTCAATCGCTTCATGTTCGTCCTCGCAGTCGTGGACCATCTTCACTAGTTGCATTGCTAACTTGTCATCTGTAAACATCATTATTAGTTTGTTTTAGTTTTAGATTAGTTTAGATTAGATAACATTTTATTGCAACAACTTACAACATAGAACTAAATACTGTTTGTAATGTAAACAGTGTAACTATTGGCGGTCTTATCGCTAATAGCGATCTCTTCCATGCAACTAAAGTAGTGTGTGTAGTGCAGTGTAGTTTAATATTCTAGAAAAGGGTTATCCTAATTATAGGTACCACCTGAGACAAATTTTTGTCAAGGATAAATTTACAAAAAGAGGTGCAATAAAATTGGCTAAGTGCGCGTCGGACTCGGACCCGCACACGAAGGGTTCTGTAATCTGTACCATTCTCTATACGTCTCATACAACAAAAACGGCTCCTTGTTTACCCCTTTATTATTATTTTTAGGGTTCCGTACCTCAAAAGGAAAAAACGGAACCCTTATAGGATCACTTTGTTGTCCGTCCGTCCGTCCGTCCGTCCGTCCGTCCGTCCGTCTGCCTGTCAAGACACTTTTTCTCACGAACGCGTGGAGGTAACAAGCTGAAATTTATAGGAAATACTAAGGTTCATTGCCTCTTAGAGCTGTGAAAAATTCAAACTTCTAGGCCAACGCAATCAAAAGATATACTCGAATATGTCGCAAATTTCAGCAAATTATCGACATTACCAAATAAATCAAAACCTACGGGGCACTTCCCGTGAACTCAGAATCTTGAAATTTGGCACGAAGCAACTCCTTAGAGCACAGATAAAGGAAAAATTGCGAAAACCATTCATTTTTATTTTCATGAAATGAAAAAAATATTTTGAATAATTTTATACCTACTACCCCTTTTCTCATGAACGCGTAAACGTATTAAATTGAAATTCATTTCAAATACTTACATCTATAATACCTTTAAACTGTAATAAAATCAAACCTCTATGTTGACGCATTCAAAAGAAACAGCAATTTTAGTCGAAATTTTAAACACGCAACTACTCTCAAAAAACCAAAACCTACAGGGTACTTGCCGTGAACGTAGAATCTTGAAATTTGGTAAAAAACAATTCCTTAGAGCACAGATAAAGGAAAAATTGCGAAAATTGTACATTTTTAGTTACATCATATAAAAAAATATTTTTTAATAATTTCATATTTACCACCTTATTTCTCATGAACGCGTGCAGGTATTAAACTGAAATTCATATCAAATACTAAGGTCTATAATACCTTTAAACTGTAATAAAATCAAACCTCTATCTCAACGCATTCAAAAGAAACAGCAATTTTAGCCGTATTTTTTAACTCGCGACTACTCTCAAGGGAATCAAAACCTACAGGGTACTTGACGTTAACTCAGAATCTTGAAATTTGGTTCGCAGCAACGTCTTAAATCACAGGCACAGGAAAAATTCCGAAAATTGTAAATTTTTAGTTACATCATATAAAAAAATATTTTTAATAATTTTGTATTTACTATCCCTTTCCTCAAGAACGCGTACAGCTATTAAATTGAAATTCATACCAAATACTCAGCTTTATAATAACTTTAAGCTGTAAAAAAATCAAACATCTATGTCAACGCAATCAAAAGAAACAGCAATTTTAGCCGCATATTTTCAAACACGCAAGTACCCGCAAGGGAATCAAAACCCACACAACACAGCCACAGCTACAGTATATAATATTATACCCACTTTTCCTTAGAAGTTCCGTAGAAACCCGTTGGTTTATACGGAACCCTCGGTGCTCGAGTCCTACTCGTACTTGACCGGTTTTTTATTCTATTGTTAATATTAATTATTGTTTTAGAGGCAACATAAATACATCTTCTGTGAAATTTTCAACTATCTATCACGGTTAATGAGATAGAGATTGGTGACAGACGGACACCGAAGTCTTAACAATAGCCTCCCGTTTTTACCATTTGGGTACGGAACCTTAAAAAGGGAAATCAACGACTAAAGTTTATGTAGATAATATTGGTTCAAAGTTTGTGTTACCTGCGCCATGAGCCTTGGCGAATTCCTGAGCGTTCTCATGATGCATCCTGAGGTTCTCATCCACCAGATCCAGCTTGGTAGCCATGCAGAGCATCATACAGCCCAGCTCCCGGTTCAGGAGCTGGTAATCCTCGCGCCAGAAGTTATCTAAATCTTGCAATATATGGTCGCCTACGTTCTCCTGTAAACACATTTTTTTTAAGCGAAAGGGTATGTCAGTGTTGTACCAAGTGAAGGGAAATAGTCTCAACGGGAACCAGGCTTGATTATATTTATGTATGTACTTTAAAAAAAAACATATGTAGGTGTATGAGTCTTGCCCGTTATTCTCACAACACTTGGGTGCTTTCCCAAGGGCCTGTCTTAAAATAAAATAATTTAATTTTTCAAATTTACGAAAGAAAAAATTATGTGTTCAATATTTTCTCAGAATCTACTAGATGGACAGTAAAAGTTTATAACACTTGAAACTTTAGTGATTTGTACTCAATACTCAAATACTATACTCAAATTTATAGTGTTTTTGTTAAACTAACTTTAAATAAATAATTACGTGACGTCTCGATTTATAAAATTATCTTGAGAAAAAAGTTAGTCAACATCCTTAGTAACACAACCCACCTCTTTTTTACACTCGTCCAAAACCTTAGCGAGGGCTTGCATCATTTTATCCATCTCTTCCTGCGAACATATTCCTCTATCCACCCCGAATACACAAACTAACGTTAACACCAGAATTCTCTTGAATCCTATCATCCTAAGTACTGCCTCATTACTGTCTTTTCAAAGGCTTTTATGCCATCTGTTTAACAATTAAATGGATATTAAATATTAATAGACAGTGGTTTAATAAATACCAAGTGGAAATCACTCATGTCATTTAATTAGTGTTGATGCGCATGCGCATGTCATTGGTGTTTTAATTGTTTATTAACCGACTTCAAAAGTGGAGGTTATCAAGTCGAGCGAAATTTACTTTGGTCAATCTTGTGAGACTTCCAAAACATTAAACTAAAATACTTAACCGTTTATATAATACTTTTATCGGATTTCAGCCCAACCAGATCAGATTTTTATTTGGCATGGAAATAATAATTATTTATTTGATATTTAGGACTGAAAATAGATTATAATGATCGTTATTTTACGATTTAAAAATAGTAGTGATTTTAATTTATTTTATCCTACGCACTGCTCCAAATCTTGTCCAGTGTAAAATAAATAAATGTCTGTAATTTAAAATGATATATTTATTTATTGATAACAAGTTTATGCTTGCAGGTTTGCCCGTATTGTAAAATCCTTTCTTAGTGGCTGCCTACCTCATAACCTTCCTTTTTTGCCAATTTCAACTCAATCCGTTCCGTGGTCTGAACAGACCCATTTTCGTTTTCTATATATTGCGGTTAAAGCCCGAAGTGCGGCTACACCTAGGTTTGGTCAGTTAAACCTATAGGTGTTCCGGTCACTGTCGATTTAAGTTGTAGAATTTATTTTCGATTATAACTATACAAACGTGGGGCAAATTATTATCAACTTGTTTAATTGTTGTTGTATGATGGTCGTTATAAAAATATCGCCAGGTAAAATTCCTATGTAAACTCTGGAATAAGGACAAGTCGCACCTGGTGCATCGCCGGCTGCTACCGCAGCACGTTTACGTCGCTCGCTTCGCTTGGCTCGCACATTGTGGTCACTGGACCTAACCTACTGATGTGAGACTGCCCTGAACTTTGTAAAAAAACATTTTTTTTTCTAACATTTTTTTTTGCCTAAATTTAACCAACAGTAAACGGCTACACCCATTACATTGCTATTACTGTTGGAATTATTCATGGATTTAGGAAATTTGTCATGACAGCCCAGTTAAGTTTAAACTTAAAAATCTTTTGCGACAATGATTTACCAATCTTTTGCGACAATGATTATCCAATATTGCATTATAGGAGAAATCACCGCAGAAATAACTTAAGATAATAAACAAAAGTATCATAGCATAGTATAAAATAAAGTCGCTTTTCCCAACTGTATTTCCTATGTAGGTATACTTAAATCTTTAAAACTACACGGATTTTGATGAGGTTTTTAAAATAAGAGTGATTTAAGAAGGTTTATATGCACGAGTATAACATATATGCATAATATAATAGAGAAACGCTAATTTTTTTTAGGCGGTTTATTTAATACGTGGTGGTCCATTGTACAAAATAAACACAAGCATTAAGTTGCTTAACTTGGGGTTAAGCGGCGCTGTGTGAAAAGTCCTGAAATATTTATTTATTTTATAAAACTAAAATAAATCTACACAAAATTTTATTCATTCAACTTTATTTCCTCTATATTTCCTACAAAACCCCCTACATGGCAGCCATGACCTCCTCCATGATGACCCTCATGGATGGAGCCCACTTGAGGCCGTGGATCTTGGCTCGGAAGCACTTGGCTGTCTCCAGGGCTCGCACGCACTTGTCATCGTTGGCCTCGTGCTCCTTCTCGCAGTCGTGAACCATGGTTACTAGCTGCTTGGCTAGTTCATCATCTGTGAAAATATAATTTGGGTTACTCTAGTAGAATTGGAAACTACAGCAGTTTATCATAATCACTCTTTAGGGCGTTTTGCAGAATGAGCAACTTTTTCATGTAGGTGATATAGTCACGAATTGTTTAAAAGTTGCTCATTTACCTCTATAAGTATTATATCTCAATACTCTTTTTGTGGGAAATGCCTTTATTGAGAAAAAACTTTTTAAAAGTAAGATAGCTAATACGAGTAAATCAGTAAAGAAACACAATGTGTATCAACCACAGATTGGCCACGCGCCAGAAACTAAACCACTCTGAAATAGTTTTACCGGGGGGAGACTTCCTTTGCAGGAGGTCGACTAGGTGGGTACCCCAACAGTGCCAGTTATCCTACCGCCTGAGCAGTGATGTTTTTTTTTTATTATTGATATAGAATACAAAATTTTTGTTGCACTCTATTTAAAATACAATCTAGCCTTAACTTAGGCTAATAAGTACTTTACATCTAACTTAAACTACTACATAGACTTAAACTAAGAATGTGTCCAATAACACGTTTCTTATTGTCTATAAGGGGAAGACACTTTGTTCATGTGTTCTTTATGCAAAATGCATATATAGCACTTACACTACTTTACACTGTACACTATAATAGAATTTAAACGACTTAGTTTGTTGAGTCTTGATAATTTTTATAAATCATAATATTACGTACGTCGACATTTTCTTTAATTTGGCTTGCTTATGGCTCATGCTGATCTTGAGTATATAATTTGCAATCCACTCCATATTGTTAGTAATTTAATGTTTAATGGTAGCCGATTAAGCCCTATTTTCTAATTACAAGCTTTATTACAAGCTTTATATTACTTTCACCTGTCTGTTGTCTGTCTGTCTGTCTGTCTGTCTGTCTGTCTGTCTGTCTGTCTGTCTGTCTGTAATCAAATCTTGCAAGTTTAATTTGACCCACTTCCCGGTTTCCAATTGAGCTGAAAATTTGCATGCGTGTGTAAATCGGATGACAATGCAATATTTTTATGACATCGAGCTGATCTGATGATGGATCTGGAAGGTGGCCAAAGGAACTCTGTCATAAAACAACGCAACCCCATCGAGTTTGGGCTCATTTGATTCGTCTTGACGAGTACTTTATGATGCAAGATGATAACAATAATTAAAGCTTGTTTTTAAAAAGTATTTTTTAAATTTCACTTGTATTACTTTCACCTGTCTGTTGTCTGTCTGTCTGTCTGTCTGTCTGTCTGTCTGTCTGTAATCAAATCTTGCAAGTTTAATTTGACCCACTTCCCGGTTTCCAATTGAGCTGAAAATTTGCATGCGTGTGTAAATCGGATGACAATGCAATATTTTTATGACATCGAGCTGATCTGATGATGGAGCTGGAAGGTGGCCAAAGGAACTCTGTCATAAAACAACGCAACCCCATCGAGTTTGGGCTCATTTGATTCGTCTTGACGAGTACTTTATGATGCAAGATGATAACAATAATTAAAGCTTGTTTTTAAAAAGTATTTTTTAAATTTCACTTGTTTCTTCAAACGTTCGTCGAATGATGTCATCAAGTTTAGAATTAGACTTAGTTTTTCGTCAACGTCAGAGCTGCCTTGATTAGGTATAACTTGACGTTGTGGTTGTGGATTTGACTGAGAGCCTTGTTGTGACATGTGCGTAAGAATCATTATTGGTGACGTTTCTAACGGGGGCACTGGTAGACTTGTTTGTCTTTTCACTAGTTCTGCTGGTGGCCTGGTTAACAGAAGTAGACTCATTTTTCTTGCTAAGAACTTTGTTTTTGATTTTTTGAAGCTCTTTGGCCAGTGATGTGCAAACATTACTGTGCTTCGGTAGGAGGGCACTGTAGCTAGTGAAATTACTGGGCTGAGGAGTCTTAACATCTTATGACTCTCAAGTAGGTAGCGTTGGCGCAGTGCACTGTGTAGCACTGTACTAATTATGGGCAGCGTTATCTCTTACCATCAGGAGAGCGTCTTGCTCGTCTTCTTACTTCGTTGTAGAAAAAAATAAGTTATTTTTAAAAGCTTTACCTAGAAACATTTTCAAAAAGGTAATTTTTCGAATTTATATTTCAAAATTCTTCATAATATAATTATGGTACAAGCAAGAGAATCGCGCAAATAAAAGAAGCTCTTTAGTGTTTTTCACCTGCGCCATGAGCCTTGGCGAACTCCTGAGCGTTCCCATGGTGCATCCTGAAGTTGTCATCGAGCAGTTCTAACTTGGTAGCCATGCAGAGCAGCACGCAGCCCAGCTCCCGGTTCACGAGCTGGTACTCCTCGTGCCAGAAGTTGAAGAAGTCCTGCATTACGTGGTCGCCTATGTTCTCCTGGAATTTTAAACATAGATTTAGAAAAAACTTCCATGTGAGTTTCTTGTCCGTTCTTCCCATAGAGGTGCTTTCCGAATGGGCGGTTAAAATTATAACAAAATAATTGTAAAATTGTTTTGAAAAGTGTAGCCTATTTAAATAAATGCTTTTTGAAATTTAATGTTATTTGTTTTTATTTCTAATATAGTCCTGTCGTAAGCTTGTCTAATATAAGCCCTTGTATAATTACTTATGTTGCTCTTCTCATCTAAACGGCTTGATTGAGCTGAAATTTGGCATGTACGTAGCGTTGTCCTTAGACACACACTACACACTTTTCAACTTGTAACAAGTGAAATTTAAAAAATACTTTTTAAAAACAAGCTTTAATTATTGTTATCATCTTGCATCATAAAGTACTCGTCAAGACGAATCAAATGAGCCCAAACTCGATGGGGTTGCGTTGTTTTATGACAGAGTTCCTTTGGCCACCTTCCAGCTCCATCATCAGATCAGCTCGATGTCATAAAAATATTGCATTGTCATCCGATTTACACACCGCATGCAAATTTTCAGCTCAATTGGAAACCGGGAAGTGGGTCAAATTAAATTTGCAAGATTTGATTACAGACAGACAGACAGACAGACAGACAGACAGACAACAGACAGGTGAAAGTAATATAAAGCTTGTAAAAATGCTGGGCGCTGCTGGTATTATAATTTAAAATCACAATACAATTTTTAACATTGTAAAACCAATTAATTTTTGGCGTGTAGTAAATAAATTAGTAATTATTCAAAATAAAATAGAAATTCACTGAATCAATATTATCAGCGTGCGTGATAATCAACACATTTTTAATTAAATATACCATTTAATTAAATAATTTAATTAACATTAATCATAACTGATTGTTATTTATCGAATCGACGTTTTATGAAATATCAATACATCAACGATTTTAATGATTGGTTTTGATTTTAATTATGTTAGACACCCACACAAAAGCAGATGGCCGACTTATGGTGGGCGGTTACCGACGCCTTTACCTCTAGATAATGCTGTTAGGCATAAAAGGGATGTTGACAAAAACAATTAAAATATTTAAGAAAATATTAGATGCGTATTTTAAACAAGTAAAATAAAATTATATGCATTATCATAACCACCATAACACAAGCATTAAGTTGCTTAGCTTGGGGTTAGGTGGCGCTGTGTGAAATGTCCTGAAGTATTTATTTATTTATTTTATTTATTTAATAAATATATATATATATTTTTTTATTTTATATATTTTAATACTATCATACCTTTCAAATTACACACAATATTATGACAAATTATAAAGTAATATGGCTTTACCCTTTGCTATTATTCTTGTTCTCTGTAATGTATTATTTTTTTATTTTTTTATCACCAGTCTTGTATCTTTGTTTACTTTAAAAAGTAATATAAGCAGACATATATAGACATATTATGTATTCTGAATGTTCCTATCAGTGGAAATCGTTTTTGGCTAAACATATTTTGTATACTCATTAACTTTGTAAACTTTACTTAGAGCTGTTGATTTTCCAAATAAAATAAAATAAAATAAATAAATAAATAAAATACTTTATAAAAACAAGCTTTTATTATTACTATCTAGCACCCAAGTAGGTACTCGTAAAGACAAATCAAACAAGCTTAAACTCGATGGGGCTGCGTCGTTTATTTACGGAGTTCCAACCAATCAAAAATCCAAGCAAAACCATAACCCACCTCTTTTTTACACTCCTCCAAAACCTTAGCGAAGCCTTTCGTCAAGTTATGCATGACTTCTTGCGAACATCTTCCTTGGTCGGTGACGAACAGACAGACTAGCGTAAACACCAGAATTCCCTTGTATCCTGTCATCCTGGGTACTGCCTCATCACCATCGTTTCAGAGGCTTTTATGCTATCGCCTTAACAATTAATAATAGTTAATAGTGATTTAATGAATAGTTGTTTAATTAATAGGTGTAAGTGGGAATGATTCGTGTCATTTAATTGTTGTTGATGCGCATGTCATTGGTGTTGCATCGTTTATTAAGGCTGACCTCACATTGAACGAGGAGTGCGACTCTAGCAGGTGCAACGTGGTGCGTTTCTACTCTGTGTGACGCCGGCTTAAGTCACGTTCACGGCGCGTTGTCGCGGCTATTTGCAAAATATTTTTAGATTTCAGTTCAAGCTGTTTAGTTCAGTTAAAATTAATTATTGTTTTACTTACTTACCTACTATTAATTATAAAAAATCCGCATCAGTTGCGTGGTTTTAAAGATTTAAGCATACACAAGGACAGACATATATTGGGAAGTGACTTTGTTTCATCCTATGAAGTGATAATTATATTATGTAAATTATTCAAAGGTAAAGGGATGCAAAAAAATATTCAAGGGTATAGGAATGCAAAAAAAAATTCTCACCAAACTGAACCAATACTTGCATGAATATTTCTGTAATCGATAAAATTACAACTTGATACATTTATACCGCCATTTATTGTATTATTTTAATGCACTCCCTTAAACCTGGAAACTCCACAAATCTGTTTTAATTAGCGACGCTCTTAAGCGCTAATAAACCATCTCTCACGTAATTAATCCCCATTAGTAGACCACATGTGTTATGGGACTATAACCCATAGAGCCATGGGATATAAAGGCTGTATTCGTGTGAGGTGGTATAATTGGCTCGTTGGAGCGACACGACTATGTGTTTAGTGTGACATTAGCTGGGATAGGTTTACTTACTTGTATTCAAGTTGTTGATTCCCATTGTAAAAAGGTTTTTAAGTCGTGCGCCATTTGATGAGCGTCAAAATGATGAGGCCAAATTTGGGATTTTAATAGAATAGAATGGTACTTTATTGCATACCAAAATACAAGAAATAGTTATGAAATATAATATGACAAACATAAAACTAGAGGTAAACAATCGGCGGTCTTATCGCAATCTCTCACAGACAATCTGGTTGGAAGGGAATTTGAGGAAAAATATAGCGGCCAAAAAACTTAGGTACCGTAAGGTGGTTACTTTGGCTGTAGGGGTCAAAAAGAAAACTCAATCGGCTGACTGTAGTGCGTTTTTTGCACTTTTTTGATGTTAGCAACAAGCGTATGGAACGTTCGAAGCTTGAGGGGTAGGTCACCCTACTTATACTGTCATTACTGTCTTATACTGTTTCAAATCACAGTAGGTAGGTTGTGTGGCCACTAAAAAAATTGTACGTTCTATTGAATTTCCTAAGATTGACAGTTACAGGTCGAACAAAATTTTTTTGTCGAAAAATGACGATAGTAAATAAAAAGCCTGTCTACCAGGGCTAGTAGCTATTGTTTTGTGTGTCGGGTGACAATGGAAACAGACGCATGCATACAAATTCTGCACGCGGGTAGGTGCCGTCGCGGATTATTCACCGTTAGAGCTCGCGGGACATTTGTCACGCCGATAAGCCTTCTCTCGCACCAACTACCTATTGTAGATGTATAACAATGTGTATTACTGATTCATACTAATTTGGATCAAAAATTGGTATATTATGGTTTAATAAACCCATTTCTTTATAATATGTATTGTACTAATTATTTTTATGTACTAAAAATAACTTCTTACCTTTTTCCCAATAATGTGGTACATATATATTTGCCATAATATGAATAAAAACTTCAAATACTATACTTGCTTATTCATGCAGCACATGTATTCACCCCAGTTTTTTTTTATTTCTTTAATACATCAACGTGTGAGCTGATAAAATATTTTGTCAATTTCTCGCATAAAAAATAGATACAAATATTTTTTTTTAAGAATTATTAAGTAAAAGTACTTAAATCCATTTTAAATAAAAATTTCTTAAGTGCGGATGTAGCCTACACATCGAAATATCAATTTCGTTAAGCCCTAATTTCGTCTGTTAGATGGACAGCAGTCCCAAGATGAAGGTTCCTTTGGCACCATTTGGTCAAGGAACCTTAATTAAACTGGCTTTACCCCAGAGCTCTGATAAATACAACAGTTTGAGTTAGTTTCTATTACAATGTCCGACCGTTGAGTGAATGCATACCTTAGCATAAATAAGAAAATGGAATGGCCATTATATTATTGCTTCCTAACGCATTAGAACTTTGTCCAGACCATGTTGTAATGAGCACACTTTGTAAGCTCTGTCCCAGTCGCGTGTTCCACGATTACAATATTTAGTTTCATTTAAATAAATATATATTTTAAAATAAGCTCATTTAAAAAATATTTATTGATAGAACTGCTATTTCCGAAATTAGACTTCTAAATCTTTTCCTTCGGAAAGAGCAATTCGTTAGTCTTTGAAAAATTGGCATGTGACTTACAACCAGCACAAGGCCTGCAACAAGACTTAACGACTGTGTCATACCATATTATTTTTTTATATAAAAAACATCCGAGTCCCACAGTTCTACGTCCCCAGTCTCTATTGAAACACGGTAGGATTTAGCATAGATTTAGCTAGCTAGGTTTAGCCTAGGTATTTTAGATCCCCTACGGATTACAATCCATACTCAAAGACACTAGGCCATAAACGCTGTGACTATGAATACCTATAATTACTATTACTACCTATCAATATTATCTATCTTCTTAATATATAAAAGAAAAGAGTGACTGCTTGACTGACTGATCTATCAACGCACAGTCGAAACCACTGAACGGATCAAGTTGAAATTTGGAATACAGGAAGGTTTTATGATAGAGAACTCTGCTAAGATAAGGATTTTGTCACGAGGGTAAAGCCGCGAGCACAAGCTAGTGTACAATAAAATCTTAGGCTCGTAATTATTTTGGTTAGATTTCGGTCTCGCTATTTTTATTAGATCCAATAAGAGCCGATCTAAAGATAAGTAACCAGTGATACCAGTACCAAGCCGCAGCCCGCCACCACTGACGTTGCAGACTGATTTACGTCCCTCGTCCGCAGTATAATTGCAACAGTTGCTCGTACGCGAGCCGTACGCACTCTATACGCATCCGCTTTAATATTGCTTTGTTTGTTACAGGTATGTGAAACAATGACACGTAAAAAGGGTGATTAGGCACCCATAGAAATGCTTAAAGACAATAGGTACTTGGAAAGAAAGTTCATGTAAGTAATAAGTTTTTTAATTAATATTTACTGTATACTGTTAAATGAAACACAATTTTTATTATTTTTTGTATTCGTGTATTTCAGCCCTGCTGTAGCAAATGTCAGCGCTAAGCAGCAAATTCTTATTAAAAAAATATTAAAGAAATAGCTGTCTCCAGCAGTTAGGTTACACCGTATACCTTGTATTGGGTCTAAAATATGTCCAAAGGGAGCCAAAAAGCTACTATGAGCTACTTTTCAGCTGTTAAATTGAAGGCAGCTAACTGCGCCCTTAAATAACACTGAAATACTTAAGGCTGGTCAATAAGACCCAAATCCCTACAAATCATTAAGTATGCCAAAATCTTACAGCTCCAACTAAGCAATGTTAAGATGACCACCTGAGTTCTAATCCCGTCTATCCCGATGTCCCGGATAACGGTACAAACGGGATAAGGGTGGGACCGACGGCAGATGGTCCCTTAGACCTTATCATGGAGACTGATCGCCGACGATTTGTCTGCTGACCCGCGCGACATCTTGAGATTGGAGATTGTAGCGCTTGGAATGAGTAGACTTGGCAATGTTTTCAGACTTAGGAGATAATGAAAAAAAAAACTTATATTTTGAATTTAGAATACTTTTTGTCGAAGTAGGTTGAGTCGAGGATAGAAACTAAGTATGTATGAATTACTTTTCACGTAACACGACCATAAAGATGTCAGCTATAATATAGTATAACGATTATCGTGAAATGTAAGTGAATCTTAAAAAAACATTAATCTTAGGTATTGAGGCGTGACGACCGTTTTAATTTTTAATTCATAAATTAAATGGGAAACGATAAATGGGATTATTTGGAAAGTAGGAGTTTACAAAAAATCCAAATCGACTCAAACCGAGGCATCTACTCAGTAAACATAAAAAAAATACAAATCCTTATTTCTGAAGGTAAAAAAGCATCCGAAGCTCTATAACATCTTAACCCTTTCCTAAGAAACCAGTTACATAAACTGTGCTATCTGCCGCGGACATTCGGACCTCGACCGACAGAGGGTTAGAGTAACATGGGGCTATTTGCTATAACAACAGATTATAGGGCTACATCTTATAGTTTAGGGGATTTATCTATTTTGAGCTGTTTTGCTGTGTTTAAGTTGTTCAAATAATTTAAAAGGTATTCTGTTGAATTTTGTTTTATGACTATACTCCTCACACAAAAAACCTCATGATCACAGTAGGCTAACCATGGCCGCAGTGATAGGTACTATACCCACAAAAGATAAATAAAGAACTCCTTAAGTGCTTGACGCATTTAAGTCTTAAAATATTCACGAAAATGTAACAAATCCGCTAGAAGCTCTATACCATCTTAACCCTTTCCTAAGGAGCCAGTTACATAAACTGTGCTATCTGCCGCGGACATTCGGACCTCGACCGACAGAGGGTTAAAGTAACATGGGGCTATTTGCTATAACAAGATATTACAGGGCTACATCTTATAGTTTAGGGGGATTTATCTGTTTTGAAATTTGCTTGAATTGCTCAAGTAATGAAAGGGTTTTCTGTTGAATTTTATTTTATGACTAACTCATTTTAAATGCTTTTTACCAGAGAAATAACTGGACATGACTTGACAACTGGACATGATTTGTAGCGTCCGTGGCCCAGTGGTCGTTCGTCCGGCTTGTAAGCCGGAGGTCCTGGGTTCAAATATCAGTGTGGCAAAGATTTTCGCCTGGACGCTACCGTGAAAACTGTGGGTCCCGGGTGTTTCCTATAAGATATGTAGGAGGCAGTCGTTATGTCATGAGTCATGTTGCAGGCCCTGTAGTAATCTCGGCGACCTGAAACTGCAACATATAGGTTCGCCACACAACCTATTAATTGTGATTTGACTCTGCCAGTGTAAGTAGGGAAACCTGTTCTGTTGGAGTATAAACCCCAATTATTATTTATTATTTATTTATGACGAGATTTCACAGTTAAAAGGCTTACACTTACACTTGCTTGAATTTAGTCCCCAAATTCAGAACTTAAATTTAGATTTATTTTTCAGTAACGATACTTGCTCCTGAATTTAAGATGCTAACTTGCTAAATGTGATAACACTTGACTTGTTTCAGTATCGACTGAATTTAGGCTTCTGAATTCGTCCTAGGTAGTGTAATAATAAGTCTTCAGCGCCTAAAGACGCCGGGCGCAGCTAGTATTTAAAAAAAAATAAAGACGATGAAGCCGACTGCAGAATATTAAACTTTTTTTGGTAGATAGTTATAAGTTGTACCTATATACCTACGGCAGATAAAAATGATTTTCTAAGGCAACACGGGGAAAACCGTATCAGCAGTTTAGGCGTAAAATGTAACAAACAGACATAAATTCATTAAACTAATATGTTATATTTTATGTACTAACTTATGCTCGACGCTTTGCCCGCATGGCAAAATCCTTAGCGGAGGTCTACGTCACAAAACCTACCTATCACCCAAATTTCTACCCAATCCGTCCAGCGGCTTAGGCTGTGCGTCGATAGATCAGTCAGTCAGTCAATCAGTCACTCTTTCCTTTTATATATTTAGATTATATAGAAAATAGAATAGAAAAGCCTTTATTGCTCACACATTTCATAGCTTAGAACTAAGATTACACAGTAATAAGTGTTACAATTGGCGTTCTTATCGCTAATAGCGATCTCTTCCAGACAACCAAGGCCCAAAACACAAAAAGGAGACAAAATGGAACAAGGCCCCCATTTGTAATGAAAGTTCTTATACTATCTAGGTACCAGTAGCGACATCTACAATGTACCTGCGACACTATCTCGATATAGCTATATCAATATAGCTAGTGTTGAATCGATCCTAAGTTTTGAAGCTAATAGCTAGATGGAACTTATTTACAGTCCTATTACAATTCATAAATAATTATCTTACTAAATATTATAAACGTGAAAGTTTGTAAGAATGGATGTCTGGATGTCAGGATGATTGTTACTCTTTCACGCCTTAACGGGTGGACCGATTGAGCTGAAATTTTTTATAGAGATAGCTTCGACCCTGGAACAACAGATAGGCTACATAAGTACCTACTGCGGGTAAAACCGCTGGGCGCTGCTAGTTATACATAATCGAAATAGGTAGACATAATTAATTTAATAATTATGTTATTCTGAAATATTTTAATCTACGAGTATTTTATGCGCGCCGTACGTTTTAATTCAGAATGTGAAATCTGCTTGACCGATTTCAATAAATATGACTTGGGACTTCAGTTTTACTATGAAATAAAAAAATCAAATCGGTTAGGCGTCTTTGAGTCATCAAATGAACAGAAATTCGATGTATTAATTGTGAACCTTCATCCATTTTTGAAGTCGGTTAAATACTTTCTAAAGGTCAAATTTATAGTTCAAACTCCGTATATCTGGTCAAACTATTGTCCAGTTTAATTTCCGGTGTATCTTGGACCCCCATAAATTATTATCTGCATTTCCCATCGTTTCCGTCACGCCCGGAAAAGCTCACTGATATTATATCACAGAACCCATAAATAAAGTTTTGTGGCTACCCATTTTGATTTAACTTTACCATAATATAAATTAAAATATAAGGAAATAAAAAAATAAGGAAAAGTACGTCTCCGGCGAATAAACGGATAATCGCCATTGTTTTGTTTTTGCTTTTATTTTATATTCGAATTCTATAGGTCTAAATTCTAAATACATTTACTCAATTTTTTTAAATTTTTCCTGTAAAGTTTAGATTTTGCAGTTATCCGTTTATTCCCCGAGGACGGTGAAATATTCTTCCGCTTTAATTTTATAGTAGAGAAGACAGTGGATTAAAATTGACTTTCATTTTGTGACAAGATGACGTCATCGGACGATGCAGATTTAAAAATAAATTCTACTAATATTATAAATGCGGAAGTTTGTATGAAGATGTTTGTTAATCGTTTTTGTCTAATTGGGTGAACCGATTGAGATGAAATTTGGTATGTGGATTGTAGATATAACTTAGACCCTGAAATAACACATTATGAAGGATTACTGAAGGTTAGGTAAAACCGCTCAATGGCTGCTATAGTTAGTTATTTAAGTGGAGAGTGATAATATTATCATTTCATTTAAAATAAAAAGTATGCACGTTGTTTGTTGATGTGATGTTGTGTCGTAGCAAATCTCACTGCAGATGTTCCACTTCACAAACTCATCGTCACGTCGCGTCACCGTCGCCGACTACTTGACACGCAGTTCCATCGAGCTGAGCCATTCTCGACCTTACAGCCTCCATCTTTAAGGTCTAAGACATTTCGTTTATTTGGCTTAAGAAAATTGGAACCTGTCGCACTGGTATTCCTCATACGTCTAAATGACGACCGTTTGGAGCAATTTGAATCGTAGCGTCGGGGACTAATGTGCTCTTTGGCCTGGCATTGTTTGATTCGAGTTTAATGAATTAGCGTCTGTGCGGCGGCGGATTAGAGAGCGTTTTCGCTTGGAGCGGTGTCAAGCGTGGAGACAAGTCGAAGGGTATCGACCGTTGTCTGTCTCCCTCGGTCAGACGCGACCGGGCGCGCGCGGCGCACGGACGAACAACGAGCGGTTCGCGCCGCCACCGAAAAATGCCCATGTGCACGTATTATCCGCGATGTGTTGGCGTCAGGTGTCGAAACTACAGAAGACTGTGAGCGTAGTGATATTCTACTTCTTTCTTTACCTGGTGTTCTCGTTTGCTCTCGCACCGGAACCGCCGGTGACATTCGTTAGTGAAGACGTGCGGATCGGCGACAAGTATGTATTGATGTATCTGGTGGCGCCGCCGCGGCCGCTGTTCACCGACCCGGAGGGAGCTGATGTGCTCGCCACACGGCGCTGCGGCCCCTGCTTCATCACCAACAATAAAGGCTTCCTCCCGATGACGGAGTACGACGCCGTCCTCGTCTACGGGAAAAGGAACCTTCTATCCGAAGCTGAGGCGGCCATGGAGCCCGGGAAGAGGTACCTCATCGAGACAACCACCAAGTGCATCAGAGACAAGTTGAGAGGATGCATGCGCGAGCCGAAGATCACATCCTTCGCCACCAAGAGAAGCTACACGCTCTGCAGCCTCTGTGATGAACTGGTTCAACAGAAAATGAAACCGCAGCCTTAACACAATAATTGTAATATAATCCTGGATATTCGTTGCCAATGAGTCGTCGATGGCCGCCAAATGTTTATTATAGATAGTTTATACACAATTTATTGATGGCTCCACAACTTACTAAACGCTCATGATTTTATTATTAAGATTGGCACGCAAAGCAAATATCTAGAAGCCTTTATTATAGCTAGGAAATGTAGATAGGATATTATTATAATGCTAAAAAGTATACAAAATGTGATTGGTCTAAACTGGAATCTCGAAAATCTCAAATGAACTGTTAGGGAAAATTACAAATTTAGTTTTTTATTTTATTTTAACTATTGGTAAATGATAGTCGTCAAATATTTGTAAATGATAATAATTATGAATCGGGTTTTTTATGATTAGGTATAAAATAAGTAGAAATCACAAGAATGTAATGTAAATAAAGACATTATAGATTCAAGGACGGTAAAGAAAAGAACTGAGTCGTGTCCGAGGGACAAACACACAGATTTAAATATGTATTTTATCGTGATAGGTATTATGTAGCATACATTATACATACTGTTTTATTTTTCAAGGGGATAGAGACAATAATCTTTAAAATTGGCAAATAAACATCTGCTGACACTTGAACTTGATAGGACCTTGAAATTTTTATAATAATCTTCGAAAGTTTTTCATTATGATTTAGTCCTTTCTATAATCCTATTTCTTCTTACATTAAGTTGTATGTTGTTTGTAAAGTGATATGTTTTGTGATGATTAAATTAGTGTTTATTTTGTTATAGCCTTTCAAAACTATGTACCTAATTATTAATCACATATTGTTATCTTGTTCAGTTAATAAACGTATTTTTGTGCTAGTGTCGCTAGTTACCGCTATTTTATGTATTTAGGACTTTAATTTACAAAATTATGTACTCATTTCGAATCTAAATTTAACTATTTTAAAATTGTTGATATGAATTTCTGTACAAATTATAAAAGAGTGCCTGTGTATTACGATATTACGCTTATAATTTATATAGTACATAGCTATAGGTATCATAAAGACAATAAATTATATTATTGTTATATGAAAATTAATAACAAACAAATTCTACACTTTCGTTATCAAACAATTTGATAATTTCTCGAAGAAAAAAGACAAGTGCAAACACAGGGGTGTTTTTCATAAAATTTAAGAGGGTATTTCTAGTTGATAAATTATGTGAACATTACCATTTTGCCTGTTTAAGCTTTGAGGTTAAAAATTAAGCATTGAGGTATAAATAAATATTTAAAACTTCACACCAATTAGGATAAAAATGTATGATCGCATCGGATGGAACATAAAAGAATGTCGTAAAATATTGGTACATATTTTAATTTTATGTAATAAATGTGCTATTTTAAATACTATTTTGTTTGATTAATAACGAAATAAGCTTTATCAATAAGATATTATTATGTTCACTAAATAATAATAATATCCTATGCAGAGAGGTAAATCTATTCTAATATTATTATAAAGTCTTTCCTAGTTTCCCTATTAGTGAGTTTGTAATGGACAAACTTAAAAAAAAATCTTTCTCCTATTCTACGTTAGCCCTGAGTAACATAATATGTAAATAATAAAAAAAACTGTCTATTTGTCTTTTTCGCCCATTCTTCTCATAGATCTAATTTTCAAATGAGTAATGTTTTAAAAAAAATTGCCATGCAAAAGTGTTATTATTGTTTGCTAACTGAAATAAACATGTTTCAAATTGAAATATTTACGATAAGGCAAACGTCAAGGCAAAAGTGTCACTAATCACTCAGCATTGAGCAGTTACCCATTAGCTATGGCTATTTTAGTTCAAAACAAAATGGGTTTCTTTGTCCTTGACTCCTAATGTTTTGCTTTTATTACGAATTCTTGGGACTTGAGAAACAAAGATCCATTGTCAAAAACCGTTACGCATAAATTTATTATGATTTTTTACGAGTATTGTTGTATTTTATTTTACCTTATTAATATTATTATAATTTATGGATAACTTAACGTAACGTTACGTAAACGTAAAGTATTTTCTAGCGAGACAGAATTTGACATCTATACCTATCTGTACCAATATTTAAAACAGATAAAATTTGCATGTTTGTAACAAAAAAAATAAACATAAAAACAAACTACGTAAAATCGACATTAAAAAATCATTCACCATTAAAACAAAGTAACATAATATTATTAGGGTACTTTTCATAATTATCTTCGAACTTCGAGCAATCAAAGCCATTCATTAATTATGACGAAATTAGAGTTGACAATAAAATAACTCTAAAAATAGCTAGTCACAGTACCTATTCTTTTTTTTATTAATTTATAAAAAAATAACTAAAATAACATGCAGATAACAGTGAAATCGCTGAACAACGTTAGGAATACATCGGAATACTCTATTTAAAATGCGTATAAAGAAATATAATTTCCATTCTATTCTTATGACGTCACACCCCAGTAGCCGGCGCCACCCTGCCCTATTCAAAAGGCGAGGGAAACTTCCACAAACAATAAGTATAATATTCATAATGGATCGACCATTAAAACCGTATCGATTTGTGACGTCACCACTAAGACAAGTGAGCACGACAATGCGTCGGCTCTTGTACTATAAATAGCCAAGGTGAACTTATTCCTACGATACCTATCTTGTATGTACTTTTATACTTTACGAGTATTATTAGTATTTGATTCTAATAACTTTGAAACTTGTTTGTGATTTTTTTTGAGTAAAAAAAGTTCATGGTAAATCGGCTCACTCATTAACAATGTGTGGACTGCCATGTAAAATCGGGTACCTATTATTGCGCTTGGGTGGGATAAAGTTAAATAGTTAAAGTCTATCTGTTATGTGGTTAACAGTGGCGTAGCGTGCCTTGTCGGGGCCCCGTATAAAAATTTTTTTGGAGGCCCTTATATGGAGGTAGATTTTTCACAAAAGAAAAAAAATATTGTGAAAAGAAATATGTTATCACTACGGGCCCCTAATAAATGGGTTGGGTAGTACTTACCTTTCCAATCTAAATCACTCACAGTATCTTGTCTCTGAAAAAATGAAGAAATTTTGGGCACTTTTTTTATAACCTCGTCCCTTTTCTGTTTAATTTTTCTTTTCTCAGCGCCGCTGGGATAATCTCTTTTCCTTTCACTCATTTCTTTTACAAATCGCTACTAATACTGCTAAACCAGAAGAACAATATTGTTTGTACTGAATTACAATGTAATGCACATTTATATAAAGCGCGTAAATAAACAGTGCACTGCACTCCGTGGTTTAACATCCAATGCAAAGTACAACAACGTACACGTACATCGCGATATCGATGAAGGATTCCCGGGAATTCCTCGCTGAGTTGAAGATGAAGTAAGTAAAACGGGGAAGTCCCGCAGCCCGCCATAACGATGTAGAGTGTTGCCAACTTTTGAACGCACGCTTAAGGCGGGAAAAAAAGGAATTGCTTTATAGAATTTTGTCATTTGTAAAATAAAATAAATTAGAAAGTTTTTATTCTTTTTCCTTACACACTTTGGGGGCCCCCGTGGCCCGGGGGCCCCGTATAATTGATACGGCAAATACGGCGGTAGCTACGCCCCTGGTGGTTAAAGTATTTAAATAAAGAAAAGAAGTAAAACGGGCGATTGAGACTTGAGTTACAACACCCAAGCACCCGTTTTACTTCTATTCTATACCTATAATGTTTTTTTTTATTATTTATGTAAGAGTTGGAGCTTTGAAAGTTTTTCTTTATACGGATTCGATGTGACATTACATTTCGAATTTAACGATGTGAGTAGTAGACGTTTATTACACTCGTATTGTTTTTAAGAACCGACCCAAAAATAAAAAAATGAATCTATTTTAAGGGTTCCGTAGCCAAATGGTAAAAACGGAACCCTTATGGAGTCATATCTGTCCGTCCGTCCGTATGTCACAGCCACTTTTTTTTTAATCGCACGGAGTATAGACCGTACCTAAATAATATTATAAAAGCAATATTAAATATTCAGATTTATAAGGCTAGTAAGGATAATAATTAAAAATAAACAAACAAAACTACACTACATTTAGTTTTAAACACCGGTATTATTGTTCGTTTTGCACAGGAAAATGTTATTACGATCTTTCCTTTCCCTAATGCAAACAACAACAGTATTTATTGTTTATTTATTTATTTTACTTTGTTGGTAATGACTGGGCTGAAGAGTCTTAACATCTTATGACTCTCAAGTAAGAAGCGTTGGTGCAGTGCACTGGGTAGCGCTGTGCTAATTATGGGCAGCGTTATATCTCTTACCATCAGGAGAGCGTCTTGCTCGTCTTCTTACTTCGTTGTATAAAAAAAAATTAAGGCTATAATGGGTTTCCCAGTGAGAAAACCGCCCATCGATACCACGGATAAGGCAAAAATAGTTGTTAAATCGCTATTAGTAGTTTTTAATTTTTTTAGTATCAAGTAGTACCTAGTAGAGAATTAAAAACAGTAGGTATATTCCAAATAGATTCAGGTCTATAGGACTCAGGTCTATGATATGAAATGTTAAAAAAAGGAGAAGGAAACGTTTAAATACTTCTCGTTTTTGAGGGTGCTTAAAAATATAGGTACACACATGCATACTCATGAATAATCACGCCTGGATCCCGTTGGGGTAGGCAGAGACTATTTCCCATTTCTTTTTGACTATTTTTTATTTTATTTTTCTTTTTTGCTTAAAAATATATTATAACAATTTACTTAATTTCACTTGCCACCTACTTCCTCGTCCAGTACTTCAATGCAATCGCGTGCTTGTTCCAATAGCAATAAGTAACGCGTCAGTATGCGGACGGTAGTGCATCCTTGTTGAGGCAATCCATCCTCAGGATGCTCGGTGGCGCGTGGGCTCGGTGGACGACCAGCTCCAGTGTTGTGCAAGCGGTCGGAGCTGTAAGGCATCATGGAGACTCGAGTCATCAGGTCAGAGGGGTTGCACAAGCATCTGTCACTTGTAGCTAACACTATAACTGCTGACAGTCGTTTGTTTTTCCACAACTGTCATCGCAGTAAATTTAAGTGTCATAAATTAAGTGGTACTTGTCTAATCCGCCAGTTAAGTGATCATGTGATGAGTGGTTTTAGGGTTCATATAGATTGCATATTATCTGTGTGTCACTGATTTCAATTTTTGGGACATTTGAGGATTTATTTATGGGAAATTTTTGTCAATATCTCAGCAGCTTCGTCTGAGTTAAGATGAGTTCTTATAATTTCTCTTCATTAACGGTAAGATTGATGCCTCTAAAAACATAACTTGTAAAAAAGCCAAGTCTCGCAACACGCAGTTCTTATACCGTAAAAAGTCGTGAGATCCATGTATTACCAAGTCGGTAATCGTTTTTATGTTTTTAATTAATAGATCGACTTGGCCATCGCATGAAAACACAATATATCTCACAAGTAATATGGTACCGACATAATAGTGCGATTGCCAAGTCAATCTATTAATTTAAAACATAAAAGATTTTACCGACTTGGTAATACATGGATCTCACGACTTTTTACGGTAGAAGAACTGCGAGTTGGGAGACTTGGCTTTTTTACAAGTTATGTTTTTAGAGGCATCTCACTACTTTTTGTTTTATTTAATTCGTTATAGATTAGCCTTTGACTACGATATCACCTGATCTTAAGTGATGATGCGCCCGTAGATGGGAGCAGACTAAACCTAGAAGGTGGGATAATCCCTCACTGGCTTTATACATTATTACGGCATATATATTATGGAATTATTATCTGGATATTATACAATTTTTACCAATGACTGCATATGTAACTTTGTAATCCTTTACATTTATATGGGATTACAATTACATTTATGCAGTTTAAGTATCTCGAAAACTAGACCGAAATTGCATGTTTTTTTAGTTTTCCTATGGTTTATACAATAAACTCTAAGTATATACCAAATATGAAGCTTCTATGTTTGCTAGAAGTACCTTAGGCTTTTGATGATCGGTCAGTGAGTGAGTGACAAAATTAACAAACTTTGACTAGTTGTAATTTTTAAACTACTCGTTCAAATTGAATGAAATTAGGAATAAATCGTGTTTATACAATGCATACTCGGTTGCTAAAAATTGAAGCTTCTAGTTTTATCCACAACGAAATTATAGGGAGTCGATAATGGTCTGAACTGCTTCCAGAAAAGGATGGTACTTTTTTAAAGAGCGCAATGATTTTGGTGCTGCGCACACATCGAAATAAGAGCTCTTCTTTCATTGATCACTCAACCTGGATTTACAGACGTTACAGGCACTATTTCATTAAATATTTTCCTAAGTTTATCCTTATTTTGTTTTGGATAAACTAACCCAGTTCCTGGACTAACCCCAGAAACTACCTCACCATCCTCCTGACCCTGCAAGTGGGTGCATCATCAGCGGACCTGTTCTCCAAGGCCACCAGGTCGAAGGCTGACGAGCGCGACCTGAAGAACAGCGTGTTCGACTTCATCATAGTTGGTGGAGGAACTGCTGGATGCTTGCTGGCCAACAGATTGTCTGCTGTTTCTGATTGGAAGGTAAGCGGCGAGCGCGGTGGCTACCATCCATGGCACACATGCGTGCTATGGTGCTATGGACACATTCGTAGCGCGTATCTTTTCATATAAAAAACATATTTTAGTTGGACATCATCATCAGCTCAAATTCGTCCATTGCAAGATATCGTCCTCCCATGGCACGCTACTCAACTCAATCCTTTGTTTTCCTCCTCCTCCCCCAAGACCCATGTTCCCAATGACTTAGTGACCCCCGGGATATCGGCGCCTTATTAATAACTCGTCGTTGCATTACGGAAAGTCAGTATAATTATATTATTATTAATTTAAACACCACTAACTTTTCCTCTACTTCTATGACGTTAGCAGGAAGGAAGATAGTGCTCGTATATTTACTTTTTCGTAAGTGCCCTCTATAAATCGCACATTGAGTAATATTCCGCTAATAAACGTATCCAAGCATTGAAGTTTTAATCGTTCACTTTACAAATAATTACACTTTAAAATTTAATTAATGGAATTAGGCGATACTTTGCGAAAATCCATGATAATATTGGTATCGTTGAAATTCTGCGCCACCTCTAAGTAATATAGTTTGATATATAATTAATTAAATTCCACCTCTAAGTAATAGTTAGAGAATAATGAGAGCGGAATGGACACTAAATATTAATTTTTGACTAATTACTTTATTATTAAAAGTCAAAAATGACTATTTCCGTTTATTTTGAAAGTTGACTATCTCACAATATATGTACTTATTAAGTTTTATTTAATACATTGTTTTAATAACAATAAATAAATACGTGTATTTATTGTATTTCCGTTATTATTATGTAGTTTGCGACAGCAATGCAATAGGTCAATAGCACGCAACATTTGGGCTTTCCGCTTTACTTTAATTATTATTGTTATTTCGTTATTCTTCTGCTGGGAAAATGCGGAATGCATTCCCTAGTCCATTATTCTCAGCTAAAGGCTTGTCCTACTATAATTTGCCAGTATTCTAGTATTCAATCATTTTCAATTGCATTAAAAATGCTGGTGTACACTCGGTGCATGTACGTGCAAATACATCAACATAAGAAAGTAGGTATATAATATTGATTGTCAATTATCACTCATGCCATAACTATAACACTGATAAGGTGAGAGAGATAACACGGGTTTTATAAACTTATCAAATTTAATTAAAAACTTCTGAACTGATTTAAATGTTTCATTTGACGTCTCAATCTGAAATTGCAAGATAAAAATAGAACCTCTCGGACGGAAGTGGCTAAAAATATGAGCCGCATTCTGAGAACAGTCCAATGAGCACATTATATTGTTTAAACTGCTTCAAAGAAGTTCTCAAATTTGAATGCATTTCGATGTTCGTTGTTTAAACACTTATTGGTGATGAAAAACGTGGGGATCTTTTTAACATTTCAAATTTCAATATAAGTACTTAATAATTAATTGGTGAATGATGATGAAACTCGTATTATTATCCCCACTCGTACTATTTACTCGTATTATTTTTGCCTTTTAATCCCAAACTGTAAAGTATCAGCACAATACGTTCTCTTACTTTATCATTATAATATCCATTCTTTCCTTCTTCTTACACTTCCTTAGCACGTATCCTCTAAAAACAACAGAGCAAGAAACTTATATTAGATATATGTATTAATTTTTATAAATATTATGTGTTTACTAAATTTGAGTAATCTTATGACACCAGATCTGCTCGTCTTGTGCTTATTACTGTTCATTGTCATAAAATCTAGATTTCATAATTTATCATCAATTTGAGAGGCACAAAAACCAACCAGTTTAGACAAGTGTCTTCAATCCCCAAGATATCCTCAGGTCCTGGTGCTGGAAGCCGGTGACGTGGAGAACGTAGACTATGACATACCAGCGGTACCAAGCAAGCAGTACCGGCCCATACTGTGGAACTACCGCACCGAGAGGAACGGGTACTCCTGCCTCTCCCGTCCTGGAGGCAGCTGCGAGGTCACCACTGGGAAGGTACAGCTATTTCCTGGTTCCTTTGGACACTTTTGAAACTCAGAAGAACTTGAATGCACGAAGCTGTCTATCTAATGATAGAATTCTAGAAAGATTCTCAAATTTTGTTACTTCTGATACTTGACACCTACACATCGTAGAGTGATCTGTTATCTGTTCTGTTTCTGTATTTTTCCAAAGATGACACAGCTGATGGCGCTGTTATGTTAGGTTTTATGGTACTAGTACCTAATGCCCCAGGTATTGCAGATGTTCACATGTGTAAGTGCTTACCAGGTAGGCCGTCTGCTTGTTTGCCATTTCCTTTATATTACTCAGTCTGAATCGTCCCACTGCAAGACAAACAAAGAAGGCTTTACCTCCCATTCCACTCTTTTCTTTGAGCAGCCTTAGGGGCTCATATTGAAGTATCTTACTTCTTGCTAATATTATAAACGTGAAAGTTTGTAAGAATGGATGTCTGGATGTCAGGATGTCTGGATGTGTGTTTGTTACTCTTTCACGCCTAAAAGGATGGACCGATTGAGCTGAAATTTGGTATAGTGATTGCTAAAACCCTGGAATAACACATAGGCTATATAAAGCGGGTAAAATCGCTGGGCGTAGCTAGTATAATATAAGTTTATTTCACATCAGTTTCCCACCTATGACACTAAAGATCAGGCCTTTACCGTTACTGAAAATCCTAATAAACGTCCAATTCGTAGGGTCTACCATAAACTAGGGTCTCCGCCATAAACTAATTGGGACAGTTTACTATCAAACTATATATGAGACGAAGGTCGAAGGTGCTATCTAAATGTCAATTATATTGACCGAGATGACTCAAGATTCACGCCGGCCCTAATACCATTTAGTTTTTAAGGTCAATGAATATTATCATTGTTAATGAGCCACATTTTTTCACTCTTTAAAGAAGTTCAAGGCGAAATGAAATATGTAATGATGGTTTTTAAGACCTACATTATTTTACTAGCCTATATTCTATAGGTATATTTGAATAGGATATGTATAACTTTACTATCTTACAGTTAAGTAAGCTTGGTTCTTCTTTGATGGCAAACAATCAGATGGAGCTGATGGTGGACTTCTTCGATGACTCTGTTCATATTATAATATCCATCAAAATGATGATAAGGTCTTTCTTTGGTGACTCTTAGAAGTCTAGGTTTACATTTAACTCATTACGCGAAGGTCCCCCGTACTGATAAAAGTAAATGTCCTTATGTCATGTATGTATTAATGAGATTAATACATACATACGTACGTACAGTCACACCTGGTTACCGACAGAGTAGGCAGAGAATATCTCCCCCAACTTGGCACCATCCTGAATCATGACACACCTCTGTCGCCTCTTCAACTTTCATAACATAATGAGATTAATGACGGATTTATGTAAGGTTCTAGGAGGGTCTAGCGTGACAAACGACATGAAGTACACGCGAGGTTCCAAGCACGACTACGATGGCTGGCACGTCTCCGGAGCTCTAGGGTCCTTGGACTGGAAGTATGACAACCTTCTGGAGTTCTTCAAGCATTCCGAGGATAATGGTGAATAATTTTATTATGACCTTGTGGTGAATAACTTTACTCTCGTAGAACCTTTTCTTTCTATTATAATCATGATGAATCACGTAAAATGTCTAGATAGGTACCTCCTATTCACTGTTGCCTTGAAGATTCTCAAGTTGTATCACTTGGAATACACCGATGACGCCAATGTGTGTCAAGTGCGACGAGTCTTTTAGTGACAGACCAGGTTTATACAACGAATAAAGAAGACGAGTAAGACGCTCTCCTGATGGTAAGAGATAACGCTGCCCATAATTAATACAGTGAACAGTGCTAACTAGGATTTAACAATGATGTAAAATTGTGGACGTAAGATGAGTCTTAACTCTTCAGACCATATATAAGGTACTACACAAGGTTTTCAGTCTTTTCTTTTTTTCTTGTAGCAAGGTCACATTCTTCCTTATCGGTTCAGTAGTTTTAAATATTTGCATAGTCGAGGCGACTAGTTTACTGATAAGAGCATGTTTGCAATACTGTTTTAGCTCTAATTACTAGAAGTTTTAGCTAGAATTTCCTAATGAATGTAGATTAAAAACATTACCAAAGTGAACATAAAGTTAATTTTTGTATTGTCTACGTGTATTGCAGGTATTAAACTGGTACATTATGTTTGTATTAACTTACTCATAGCTTTATCGTATTACTCATAGTGGACAATAGGTGAGATTGTTGAAGGAATTTAGAGCATCCTTAATAACCTCCTTGCGTCTTGAGCGTTTTAGAACTTAGTCACTGCGTTGATTTGATTCAATTTTCTACTAACAACAAAACATAATGTGAAATGTTAACCAAATATCTTTGCCAGTAATTAATCCGCCAGGCAGTAATGTGCAGACATTACTGTGTTCCGGACTAAAAGACAATGTGACCAGCGAAATTACTGGGTATTACAAGATTCAACTTCTAATGTCTCAGAATGTCAGGGTGACAATCGCAATGTAGCGTCACAGTGAATATTGTGTCTTGTATAGGTAATCTTGATGCTTGTCATGTCTCATACATATTTTTGCAATTAATTTAATTTTATTTCAAGGTGACTATGATGTTCTCATGAACAGTCATTACCACGCTCGCGCTGGAGAGATGCGAGTCCAGCGGTTTAAGAATACCGACCGCTACATCGAGGCGTTTCAAAACGCCTTCACCGAGATGGGCCTCCGCACCCTCGACATCAACACCAACGTCCCCGAGGCTCTCGTCAACCACCAGTTCACCATCTCCAACAACACCCGCCTCAGCGCCAACTCAGCCTTCATCAAACCAGTCAGACATCGCAAGAACCTCGTCATCATCACCGGCGCTACCGTCACCAAAATCGTCGTTGATCCTCTCGAGAAAAATGTCGACGGTGTCATGTATGAAATCGAAAAGGGAAAGGAAAGACCAGCGTACGTAAAACGGGAAATCATTTTAACGGCTGGTGCGATCAATAATGTCAAGTTACTACACTTGTCGGGTATAGGACCTAAGGCAGATCTAAAAAAACATAACATCACTACCATTGTAGACTTGCCTGTTGGCTTCAACTTTCAAGATCAAGTCACTATTGGAGGTTTAGCGTTTGCACTCAATGACGTGGCGCCGGTGACTGAGGAACAAGTTATCAGTGATTTTAAAACTTGGTTTGAAAGTCGCAGCGGACCTTTAGCTTCTAAAGGCATCAATCAAATTTCAGCCTTCTTACAATTGTACGAAAACGTTAACGCCCCTGACGTAGAATTATCTTTAGAAGGTAATTTTATAAGAAGCGACAAGTTCATGTTGACAAACGTGAGCGTCCACGCAGCTGAAGAAACTAATTTACCACTTTCGTATTATAATTTAGTTAACATTTACCCAACATTATTACGACCTAAGAGCAAAGGCAGAGTCATGTTGAACAAGCGGAACCCTAAATATGGCCGACCAATCATTCAAGCCAATTTTCTTAAAGAAACTGAAGATTTAGACACGCTTGTAGATAGCGTTGATATTGCATTACAAATATTGAATACCAAAGAAATGAAAAAGAATGAAATTAAGTTCGCTCCTTTAGATCTTTTCCCATGCGATAGACTAGCAAATAGGGATCAGTGGAACTGTATAGCTCGACATTATACCAAAGCTGTGAATAATCCCATAGGAACCTGTCGTATGGGCGGTAACAGCACAGAGTCTGTGGTCGATTACCAACTTAGAGTCCATGGGATAGAAGGTCTTCGAATCATGGACGCTTCTGTGATGCCGACGCACGTCCGCGGTGGACTGGTAGCGCCTACGATGATGATCGCAGAAAAAGGGGCAAAATTCCTTAATAGAGATTGGAAGGAAAACAAAGGTCATTACTATTCTAGAAGGTGACACAATAAATAAATTATATAGGTATTTAATACCAAGCTGTTTTTATTAAATCACTAGCTTTTTCAGCAATCATTATGACGGGGGCGGCGGTGGAGCCTCGCGTGATTTTCGGCATTATTGATGCATCCACTATCCTCAAGTTTGACGTGGTGTACACTTTTAAACGATTGTCCACAACCGATTCAGGATCTGTGGCACTCCCCATCTTACACGTACCTACGTAATTATGAAGAGGCGCTGAAAAATGTTGAATTATACAACCCCACAGCTCCTCCGAAACTTTTTCTTGATTTTTGCATTCATTTCGCAGTATTGACCGAGGATCAAATTCAAATCCTGTTGTTTTAAAAACCTCTGTATCAAAAATCTTCACAATTTCATGAATACCTTCTAATAACTTTCTTTCGTCTTCAGGATGTTTTAGAAAATTGGGATATATTAGAGGTCTCCCAAAGATGGGATCTGAAGCGTTTAAAACTACTTGCCCTCTGCTTTTGGGAGTGAGTAAAGTGATGCACATGTCCATCTTGTCATAATACATGTTAGAGTCGTGTCCTTTAAATCTTATTTCAATATCCGGCGTGTCGAGGATGTCCGAATACTTGGTCTCAATAAATGCCACTACTTGGAAATTAGCTGACAACGGTCCCACTCCTTTCGAGTAGTAATTAGTAATGTGTTTTAATTTTTCTGTAAACTTGGTGGTCGTGGCAGTTTTACTCAAGTTTACAACAGGTAAACAAACAGAGAGATGGTCGTGAAAATTGCTTCCAACGGGCAAGTCTGATAGAACAGGTATATTCAAATAGTCTAGGTAATCTTTAGGACCCATCCCTGATTGCATCAGCAGTTTGGGAGTATTTATGGCACCGGCGCTAATAATTATTTCTTTTCTAGCTTTAACTTTAACTGTTGTACCATTTTTTAAATAAATTACCTCTAGAGCCTTAAATAAATTATCATACTGTTCAGAAAATACTATTTTGGTGACTAACGCTTCAGCTACTATGAATAAATTAGGCCTTAAGTTTCTAATTGGTTCTATAAAAGCTGTGTATGTACTGACTCTTTCTCCGTAGTAGGTCATGGCCTGTAGCCTCATGAAGCCTAGTTGATTCCTGCCGTTGATGTCGGTGTAGTTGTAGCCTAGTTCGCTTAGAGCACTGAGAAGGATGTCTACGTTGTTATCAACATAAGGGTACCGCCCGACGTCGAGGGGTCCTTGAGTTGAATGGTAAAAGCTGTTCCTAGTGATGTCCTTGTCATAATTTCCCTCGGAGTATTTGAAGAAGGGCAGGACTTGGTTGTAGCTCCAGCCATCGTTCCCGAGGATGGCCCACTCGTCGTAGTCAGCCGGGCTGCCTCTCATGTAAGCCATGTCGTTGATGGCGGAGCTTCCTCCGAGGACTCGACCCTGAACCACTTCACAGCCGTGATAACGGCGATTTTGACAAAACCTGAAAAGATATAAAGAGAAAACTATAATAGTTATTTATTAATACTCAATAGTTTATTTGTCTATACCTACATAAAGAATTTATAAGAACTTCAAGGGTTAATTCTTAGAAAATAAAAAGCTACCCTTTCTTGGGCCTCATAGAGTATTGCCAGTCAATCGAGGAACCTTTGAACTCGCTCGTCAGTCCTGGGATAAGCGCCATCTTTGGCTCTTCCGGTCCTGCTTCAATTAGCAGCACCTGAAATATTATATTTTTAAATAAGCTTTATTACTGTTACTAGTTAAACGTTGAAAATCTTATTAAATACCATTTAGCGGATAAGAAGGACACTTTTCTTAATAAAAACATAAAAATATTTTAAATCGTATACCTCCGATTTTATTTTAATTGTACACTCGTAAAATAGATAAACTCATTAATGTTCTTACTAAAATAATATTATTACTATTTACAAATTCTAATAAATAATTGTCAAAAGGCAGTTTCTGAAATGTTTATGTGTGAAGTTCTAATTTATGTGCCTAGCATATATGGTGGCGCAAAATTAAACATCCAATCCATAAAAAATCCATTTTATGCAAAAAGAAAATTGAATGATTAATTTTGCGTCATCTGGAAGCAAAAAGGTAGTACCTTCCATTTAGAATTCTCCGACAGTCGACTGGCGACCACACAGCCTGCCGTGCCCCCACCAACCACTATAAAGTCAAACTCTTCAATCTCTTGCTCCATGTTGCCCTGGTGCCTCGTCCTGAACATCAAGCTATCCTCTCCATCATTGTTCCCGAAGTAATTGGGAGGAGGGCCGATCAGACCGTACAAAGTATGGACTAGAGATATAAGTAGGATTGCAGTTGGTGCACATTCTATTCTGCCGTCACATACTTTGCATAAGTCATCGGTGGTGTTTGCTGTCATTGCATGGTTTACTTCTTTTTGTGTTCTTCATTTATTATCCTTTTTAGGGTTCCGTACCCAAAACAGGAACCTATTTATTACTCACACTTTGCTTTCCGTCCGTCCGTCTGTCTGTCTGTCACCAGGCTCCTATTTCATAAACCGTGAACAGTTTTATCGTAATCTTTATTTTCCTCTTTTCACTAAGATCTCTCTGCTGCACGATAAGCCTTTTTTTAAATCACTCGATTTTCACGACTATGTTTATTTACTCTATTGTTTATTAATTAATTTAAGTGATTAGATGAGTAGAGAATGTGTAATGTGGTAAGACGACCATTACGTCCGCTGCGTATGCGCCGGATGGCAGTTGCGTGCGTATCCGATGTTTACAATATCAATGGTTGTTTGTTTTTTTTTTCATTGCACACATTGTTACATTCCAATTATTCCAATACGACTTGGTTTTTTCTTGTGACGTCAGAACTGTGGAAATGTTTTCATACAATAACTTATGTTT
The DNA here is from genome assembly GCA_947507615.1 of Hemithea aestivaria. Classification (NCBI taxonomy): domain Eukaryota; kingdom Metazoa; phylum Arthropoda; class Insecta; order Lepidoptera; family Geometridae; genus Hemithea; species Hemithea aestivaria. Next base: position 346,740 of record OX382339.1, read on the forward strand.
TTAAACTTGATCGAAGTAATGGGTACGAAATTTTAATCTCCCTGTGAAATACTTGACACTCTTGAGAGCTCAATACTTGAGCTGAACATTTGAATATTTGAGCTTGATACTTTTTGTTTTTAAAAACATCCTTCTTAAGTTAATTTCTCATGCACAATTCAATATTATTTATTTTGGGAACCGGTTACGGGCTATCATTTTATTTGATTCAGTTTTAAGTTATTACGTATTTTGAATAGCATCGAAAGAATGTTGTTGCTATGAATAAGACATCAGGCGTTTGTGATTTTATCCTACTAATATATTAAAAGGAGAAAGTTTACGTATGAATTTATTAACTTTTCACGTATTAACCAATTGATGACCTAACATTTTTATGTTATTTTTTACCAAAAATGATAAGATACAAAGTACATTAGTATTTTGTAAGCTCACCTAACCACTCGCGATTGCCATAACTTGTTTCTTACCAACCCATGATATTTTTACACTAAAACAATTATGAACCCTTGATATTATAATAAATCATTTCAAGTCACCGGGTTGTAGTAAACAGTAAAATAAATTATAAATTCATGAACTGTTGTTACGTTGCGACAATATGGCGTTGTAAAGTTGCTCTGATTTATTACTCTCTCTATTTTAGAACATGGTTAGGGAGGGTCCTGGATCAGGAAGAACGAAAGGCTGTATTTTATTATAGAGACAAGTTAAGAATAATAAGGCACGTAAAACTGTGGATCCCGGCTGTTTCCTATAAGATAGAATAGAATAATACTTTATTGCATACCAAAAAATTACAAAGAAGCTTACCTAATGAGCTAGATATCTTAATGCTAGGTAAACAATGGGCGGTCTTAGCGCGCTAGGCAATTTCTTACAGACAACCTGGGAATGGAACAGGACTGAAAATACATACAATAATAGACGGCGGTGTGCAATATCTAAATACATAGACTAGTTACTAAATATTTATATGAGAAAGTTTATATAATACATACATTATATGTACATATTATTATTATAAATAATATATAGAAAGATACATATTATAAAACATATAAATACTTTATAAGATATTATATTATTATGTTAAGTTAAGCGTTAAGAGTAGGTTCTGTAGGTTAGGTTCGGTTGCAGTAAAGATTTCTCCCTGAAACTGCAACAAATAGATTGACCACACAACCTATATAATAATTATTGCGATTAAAACGTAAGGTAACCTGTTCTGTTGGAGTGTTAACCCCTAAGATAGAATAGAATACAATAATATATAGTTTATTGATTTTTGCATATCAAATAATTACAAAGAAACTTACTTAGCTAAGAGCTAAATACTTTTAATGCTAGGTAAACAATCAGCGGTCTTATCGTACTAGGTAATTTCTTACAGACAAGCTTATATTTATTATTGTAACTTATTATTTAGGGGTTTATACTTCAATTGATCCGGTTACCCTACCTACACTGTCAGAGTCAAATCACAAATTATAGGTGTGTACTATGAAAAAATAAAATAAGTTGTGTGGCGAACCTATACATTTCTTATTAAATACTAAAACCTACGCCTTTTAAAGTGATTGAGGCGTAATGGTAGGGTGTAGTGTCCTCAATGTCAGGCTATCGATCAAGCCTGCACCTGTCGAGCCTCCATTACTTTATTAATAGCTATTTGATCAATCACTTGATTACACGTTTTGATGCTTTTTAGTTTAGTTCTATTTTAATCTTAATAGTATTTTAAAAAGTTAGTATGGATGGATGTTTGTTACATATATGTAGTTTGTTTGGTATAGGTATTATGTCACGGCTAAAGTCCTTAATGCGGTTTTGTTTAGCCGTCTAAACCTAGGTGTAGCCAGTCACTGTAGGTTAATGTAAGGCACTTCGAGCTTTAGCCGCAACATATTGTATAGGTAAGTATAGGTCGCGTCACATAAAAAGAACGCTGGCGCGTAAGCTGCGCAGTAAAAGATTTATCGATCTATTTAGTGGTATGAGGGGAGCGATGTGGTTACCAATAAATATTTAATATAAAAAACCACGATCGAAAAGCTAGTTAAAATTAAATAGGCCTAGAAGTTTTATGCGTGAGTGTACCCATGCGCAAGCTCACCCCCGCCACTTTCTTCCAGCGTTCTTTTTATGTGACGCGACCTATACCTAGGTATTGTGGAATAACTTAGACTATTTCTCCTATTTTTTTCTAAATTATGTAAAACAGCTGAGTACCTACCTACAGCTAGTATACTAGTAATAGAAAAGAATAGAGAAAAAATGGGTCACTAGAGTCACTACCCGTCCATCCACTGGAGTTTCCCACTGGTGGGTGAACGACCCACTCAAATAGTGGACCAGAATATTCACAAAATTTTAAGTACCTATCTAATATTTTTTTTTTGGACATTAGCAACAAAATTTAAAGAAATTGTAACAATTTACGCCGGTATCTCACGTTTATAATAGGTAATAACCGAGCCTTCATTCTCCATTTATGTTAGAATTTACCAGAAATTACGTAAATTATACAATAATTGCAGGAAGCTACCTTTTCACTGCGTTGCTGCGATGTAATATGTTTTATATTATACATGTCATTGTATTTTCAATTATTTCATTTCCGGATAGCGATGGGAAGAAAAATAAAATAATTGCGGAGATTTTATGTGGCCACTTGCTGCCCAGCATTTATGTGCTTAAAAATAGATAGGATGTCTGGATGAATGTTTGTTACTTTTTCACGCCTAAACGGGTGGTCCAATTGAGCTGAAATTTGGTATAGAGATAGCTTAGACCCTGGAATAACACATAGGCTACTGTACAGCGGGTAATACCGCTGGGCGCAGCTGGTATTTTATAGGTGAAATTAACTTTTACCTAACTACTCTAATTAAAATTATACTGTCCCTTTACCGTGCTTAAACCGTTGAACCAATTGTGATGAAATTGAGCACAAATGATAACACAACAGATACAAATGATTGATATTATTATGACGTAGACCTCTTTATGTAAATAAATTCTGCACACGAAGCATAAGCTATTCATAATTGGTTAATTTATAGTCTTATCAAACACTATAAATTATGTAGGTAGGTAGGTACTTATTAAGCATTGTTAAATAAGTGTATTAATTATTTTATACGTTTACACGTTATTTCTAACTCTCATATAACAATTTACATTATTAGGAACGTTAATTATAAATTTTAATAATAATACAGGGCTTACTTTGCCCATAATAGCAATATTTCCATTAATTCCAATCGTTTTAACTCAGACAATGGTAATAACCGCACCCATTCTGGCGCGGAACCTAATTCCCTGCAATTAAACCTGCAATAACACTCTATGTTATTGCCACAATATTGCCAATTGCTACGAGCCCTATGCATTTTATGCTAGACCCCATGAGTTTAAATTAAACAATTAAAATTTAAATAAAATTAATGTTAGCGTTTTATTTAAAACAGCGCCATCTGTGGCTGCAATTGGAAGCTTCCGTTCGTTTTAGTTCCCGTACAATCCGCGGCGCTGCGATCGCGTAAACATGCCGTTTCAACAAAATGCTTGTAAAATGCAAATTACACCTTGCCCATTGGAATTGGTTTACAATTTATCGTCGCTATCTGCATATCGTTTAAGATTAAATAGAAAATTCCTCGCTTAGTTCGCGAAGCGTTCGTTTAGACTGCTTTACAGGTTGCCGCGGCATTTTGCTTTAACACATTATTTGTATTAACTTAGATGAAGTTAAACCATTTTTAAATTGCATGTTGTTTCCATTAACGTCAGGAACATTTTGTATTACCTACATATGCAATTATAAAATGGTTTATCTCTACCTTTTAAAGATACGAAATTCTTTGCGATCGGAACTTGGATAGATAAAATTGGAAACTAATGACAAGTTTTCAATTCCTTTTTATTATAGCAGCTGCTAGACTTAATAAGTAATAACTAAGCTGCCTGCGTGCTTTAGGAACAGCTAATCTGATAAGTTACCTACTAATTATTATAAAGGCGGCTTTCGAGGTAGTCTTTTCTTTCTCTTTGTTACAGTTGCATACTTAAAACCTTTCACCGATTACTCGAAGACGCCGGAACCGAAAAACATTTTTATAGTTTTAAAGGTCCCTTGCCATGTAAATTTTGAATTCAAGTTTTGTAAGGTTCCTAAACATGTACTTACCTAAAAATATGAAAGAGACGCATTTTTCTACATGTCCTTTTTTTTACGAAAAATTACAAATTATAAAGTCGACGTCACACAGACACACGGGAAAGCAGTCGCAATCTTTTCGATATGTTTGGGTAGCAAAAAAACTCAAACATGCGGTTGTGTGTCGTTGGCTTAAGAGCGTAAATATATCGAGTGACGCTCTCTCGCTCGCACTATTTGACAAATTTTGAAATTTAAATTCATAGAATTAATTTATTGAAAATTCCTGAAAACAGCCCTCCATAAATTATTATTGCACACATTTTAAAAGTGTTTCCAGTTTGATATATTACAAAATGGCATATTAAAGAATTTTTTTTTATGAATTTAGCTATCAAAATTTGAGAGAGCGTCACTCGATATATACGCTCTTAAGTTCTTGTGTATAATATAATTAATAATAATTATTGTTTTAATAGAGTTGTCTATCTAGTACATAGGTTTTTGAATCTATGATCTAAGGTTAATTGAATAGTTAATGAAAATGAGTGGAAATCTCAAAAGCGTTAATATGGAAAGTGGTATGGAACTGCGTCCCGTATTACCACTTTCTATTCTAGTTTATCTGCTATCTTTATTCCGTGGAATCGCACGCTGGGAAGTAATTAATGTTTTTAATTAATTAGTTTTCTCTGTTTAGTTTTACCTTTTTCTTATTTTACTCGAGTTCAGATGGTAAGCGGATTATTATTCATCGAAATTATTTATTCTATTTATTTTATGTACAATGTACACCGATTACTTAAAAATGATGAAAATGATCTAATGTCTAATTGAATAGCTTTTTTGTTTAACTTCACAGGTTGTCCCATTTAAAGTTTATCGAAATCAGTCGAGCAGTTTTCAGTTTGTAAATTAAAACGTAACGTATCTCATTGTCAGCTTTTGGTTTTAATCTTTTTATTTTAGTCTTACTCTTTTAAATTTAACGTTACTCGTAATAAGTAAAATTTGAAAGAAAAAGGGGGCATCAAAATCTGTTATTACACTTTTTGACTCAGTCCTTTTTTACAAGCTTTTAATTACTTTCACCTGTCTGTTGTCTGTCTGTCTATAATCAATTCTTGCAAGTTTAATTTGACCCACTTCCCGGTTTCCAATTGAGCTGAAAATTTGCATGCGTGTGTAAATCGGATGACAATGCAATATTTTTATGACATCGAGCTGATCTGATGATGGAGCTGGAAGGTGGCCATAGGAACTCCGTCATAAAACAATGCAACCCCATCGAGTTTGGGCTCATTTGATTTGTCTTGACGAGTACTTTATGATGCAAGATGGTAATAATAATAAAAAGCTTGTTTTTAAAAAGTATTTTTAAAATTTCACTTGTTCATCCATTACGCAACGTCATCCTACGCAGGCCGCAGGAGAGTATATAATGGGACTTCCTCGTCGAAAAATGAGCACAACTTCTACCAAATGACAAACAAAGTTAAATAACCAAGATTCTATCCGTTTACCAGAAGACCACGTCACGTGGAACTTACCTCTTACATACGCGGAGGAATCTTACTAATATTATAAACGTGAAAGTTTGTAAGAATGGATGTCTGGATGTGTGTTTGTTACTCTTTCACGCCCAAACGGGTGGACCGATTGAGGTGAAATTTGGTATAGAGATAGCTTAGACCCTGGAATAACACATAGACTATAGTACAGCGAGTAAAACCGCTGAGTGCAGCTAGTTTCATATAATTTCAAGTAAAGTCCGAGTTGATGGCCATTAGTGAGTCTGCACACGTTTAGCCCCGGACGATGCGCATGCGCAGTCGCCCACTGTGCGGGTAATTACGTAAATTAAATAGGTATCTGATTACAGGACGATATGACCGGTTGTATGTACTTAGTATTTATAGATGAATAATACCTAGGATTTTATGTGCAAGCTACTGGTCTTAGGCTATGTCGAGGTCTACTGGATACAGACTATTCTTGATCATAGTAAGTTTTATAAGTTAGTTTTTACAAAATGGACTAAATTTCTTGTTTGAATAGCTTTGAATAAGTACGTAGTGTAATAATGTGAAACGATTTTTTTTTTTTTAAATTGTTGTGATGGATTTCCGCAAAGTAACGCCTAGTTCCATTTATTAATTTTTTTTATGCAAAGACGAGCAAGATATCTCAACTACTATACTGATAGTAAGAGATAACGCTGCCCATAATCAGCACAGAGCTACGTAGGTTTTCACTATGATGTAAAGTTCTAAGTTCGACAACGCTTCTTACTCAGGTGTCAGGAGTCATTAGATGTTAAGACACTTCAGCTTAGTAATTTCATTACCTACAGAGCCCTCTTACTGAAGCATAGTAATCATTCACATCACTGCTCTCACAGCTTTCACATCCTCCTAAGAAAGTCTACTCCTGGTAAAATTGGTCATAGGCTAGCGGTCTATCCTGGTAACAGATTATCCCTGTCATCATGAGTAAGATGATGATGATAGAATAGAATAGAAAACTCTTTATTGTACGCACAAATACAACAATATAAACTTAGAACTAAGATTACACAGAAAGAAGAGTTACAATTGGCGGTCTTATCGCTAATAGCGATCTCTTCCAGACAACCAAGCATGATTTTTTAATTATAAGATGGATTTTAAATTAATTCTTCTTTTAAGCTTTAAATCAATTGTTACAGTAGACAGTAGTTTTGATAGTGGAAAGGCCTATATACAGAAAGAAAGAACGCGAACAAAATTTTAAATCAAATATTGAAGACTACAAAACATAGGAACCCCCTAATCACAAAGTCGGCATATCTCTATCGACTGAGAAACGATTCCAAACATAAATATAATATCTATAATAGTAGGTATACAGGCTAATCTTGCCGGACATAAAAACGGACAAATGTACATAAATCTCCATAGAGAGTGCGTAATGGCGGTTAATTCTAGGGTCCCACGGATGCTTGGGGGCAAATTGGCCTTACAGGTAACGTCATACGAACTGGATCTACAAATGGTATATTTTTGGGTGTATTTTGATGGGGAATTTTGATTTTGTCTGAGTCACTCGATTGGCTTAGTAGAAATCTCAGTACGAATTATGGCTTAGTCGTAGGATATACATTCTAATAAATGTCTGCCTGTCTGTCTGTTACGTCTTTTGCTGTCGACTTTATCTTGTCCTCGAAATTTTTGTCCAGTAAGCAACTTTAAAATTTTTTATTATTTTATTTACAACTGAAAGTGTAAAACTGCTATGGAATGATAATTTTTCTTAAAAAGGAAGAAAGAAATAAATTGATGATAATAATATAATTATTTATCAGATATTTGTGTCCATTGCTCAGTTGCCCAAAATCTCTATTAGATTATTTATAATCTGTAGGTACGTACCAGCTCACCTAATTATTTTTGAATAAAATATCTAATCAAAACATTTGATTCGGTTACTAATTCTAATTTATAATGAAGTTAATGAAATCCCATATCATTATGTACCATGTTTTATGGAATAAAGCAAGATCTAATCAAAGTTGATTACCATAACGTTCCAAATCATCGATAGGAATTCCTTTAAAACCATAGATGTAGCCCGAGATAACAGACTATTGTGATAATGTAGATATCGCATTCCATAGACAAATAATTATTACAAAATTTTATTTACTTTTTTGGGGATAAGTTGGACGCATCTGTCTGTTGTCTGTCTGTCTGTAATCAAAATTTGACAGTTTAATTTGACCCACTTCCCGGTATCCAATTGAGCTGAAATTTCGCATGTCTTTATAAATCGGATGACAATGCAATATTATCATGACATCTAGCTGATCTGATAATGCAGCTGGAAGGTGGCCATAGGAACTCCGTAATTAAACGACGCAACCCTATCGAGTTTGGGCTCATTTGAGTCTTCTTGACGAGTACTTTGGTGCTATAATAATAAAAGCTTATTTTTACTATTTCACTTGTATGTACTAGGTTGGCGGTAGGCCTAGAAAACGCTGGCGGGACGAGCTTGACTCTCATTGTACCACTTGGAAAATATAGCTCTGGTCAGGACGGAATGGCGTGACGGAAGGGAAGCCTTTGCCCAGCAGTGGGACATAAATGGCTAATATAATATAATAATAATGTACTAGGTACTTCTTTGGTCGTGGTATCCACCGAATTTTACAGTGATTTGTCTCCAAAATAGAGTACCAAATCAAATTCAAAATAACCTCTAATGTAAGGTCACGTAACATCACGACCGTAATATAAAAGCTATTAAAATTAAATTAATTTCTTTTGAAAACACAGTTATTATGTGAACGGTATGTCTTTTGTGGAGTAAATCACTATGGCGACAACCATGGTGAATCTTTGATCAATGGGTACCAGATGTATGGTGCTATGGGATTTTTTACCTTTTAACTGAGTCTTAGAGTTAAATTTTGGTAAGTAAGATTGATTAATAATGGTGCCAAAATTTTGAAAATCATGTAAAAACCTTTGAGTAATTTTTTAGGTTTTTTTTAGTATTTAGTTCTTTTTATAAAAACTTTATATAACTTTATCTATAAAATGTTAAAATCTGTAACTGTTAAAATATCTTACGACTTCTCAGACTTACCAAAAATACACATAAAATCGATCAAGCCGTTTCGGAGGAGTTAAAGGAAATACTTCGACGAACGAAGACGATCTGTGAATATATAGTACCTTCTCCTTTCTCGAAATCGGTTAAAAAAGGCTCTACTTTACAATATTACAAAGTTAAACAGAAAATAATCTTAACCTACTATCTCACTACTGTCGTTCGCTGCCTCGAGCAACCTTCATGCGAAATAGTGCAAAAAGAGCACGACCATGCGATGCTATCAGGATTCGAACCGGGACCCTTCTAATTAGTAGCCGCGGGGCTTGCTACCAGTACAAACCGACCAGTTTAAACTTGCGTGTCATTACACTGAAATGTTAAGCATTGTGTTCAACATAGACGTGTAAATTAAAACTGGATGTTCTACGAGTGGTCCGTTTTATAATTACCGCTGTTGCTCTAAACGTCAGGAACATGTTGTTCTACGTAGAGGTGCAAATTAAAACTGGTTAATTCCCAGCGGTCCTTTATAAAGTACGCCTTTATTCAGTCGCTGTAATTACTTGCATGCCGGGCAGGGTTATAATTCAAGTGTTCGTGTTAACTCCTTGCAAATAAAAGATAATTAAGTTCAGTATAATGTTAACGGATGATTTAAAACTACCGCGCTTTTATTAATTGTATCGGGGTAAAAAAGTTTTATGATATAGAAAGTATGAATATTATAGGCAAAGGTTTATTTTATATGTTGTTCTAGAACTAATTTTGGTGAAATTCAATATCTATCATATAGCTAGTTTGGACCTTGGACACATAGGGCCCTTTTAAACTGATTTAAAAAATGGTGAAAAGTTTGGTTGTAATTATGTTTGCGAATGTGCCTGCATCGATTTGGAAATATTATTTGTTGTTCCATAGTATATTTAAATTTCATCGAAATCGATCAAGCGCGCTTTTCAAGTTATGAATAAGGCGTGCCTCTCGCAATTCTTGAATGCAAGCTTGAAATATGATTTTAACATTTTCTTTCACTTGTTAGTTGTTAGTAAGTAAAACCGCTCGGCGCAGCTAGTATTTAGAAAAGTAAAACAGTTTTTATGACACAAAAAAATATTGATCATAAAAAATAATCATTAATCAGGTATTTAAAACGATATTGCTCAAAAGTATGTGAAAAACTGTAATAAAAAATAATGTTGCGGTCATAACACCAAAACCGGTGGTTTGGCTAAAGTCCCAGGTCTCATCACTCACGGAACATTTACATATGTAATTGAGAGACGCGACACAACGTCATGTGTGGTCCTTGAAGTCAATAAGGAAAGAGGAACGGCTTTGATAAGTTTACAAACACGATAGGAGTGTGAGCAAACTAAATGTGATTTTCATTACTCTGTATCTGAGGATTTTTCTGTTTCTGAATGTACGATCTAAATGACACTGTCATAAATCTCAGCCACTGACCTAAGTACAGACTTTTCTCTTAGTTTTAACGACCTTGAATGTCCGCTTCAATAGTTTTATATCATCATCATCAGCCTACATTTCATAAAGCCTTGCTCTTCTATAAAGTTTTGTGTTTATGGATTTTAGATATAAATTAGCCTTGGACTATGATCTTGCCTGATTTTAGGCGATGATACCTCCGTAGATGGTTGCAGATTAAACCTAGAAGGCAGGATAAATCCCTCCATTGGTATTATATTATAGAAGCGAATGACTAAGTGACTTCCAATGTGTAAAGTTATTAGTTATAAGATTTAGTTTGGGTTTTTTTAATGCCTTTATTGAGAAAAAAACAGGCAAACAATACTACAGCTACTACAGTAAAGAATACAGAAAACCCAAGGTTGATGCATAATCCCTGTTGTCCGATCTAACGTTATAAAGTAATATCTGTCTTCGTCATTAAGATGCGTGATGTATTCCGGCAATTGATTCAATTACACCGTGTAAATCATAGAGCGACTAATTGACGCGGCCATTAACGGGATCCAATATTTATTGTGACCAGTTTACAAAATTAAATCAATATTAAAAGCAGAAAATTATATCCATAATAATTGCTGAATTATACAAACGGAGATACTTGAAATAAAATATGAAATGATTATTCTACATTAAAAAAGTATTAATTTACTAATGATAGACTAATATAAATAAATATTTCAGGACATTTCACACGCCATCTTACCCCAATCTAAGTAATTTAGTGCCTGTTTGACTAGATAACGGATATATTTAACATTTTTTAATACATTATATTCATTTCAATCGATTCTGTTGAAAAAATAAAACCAACATATTCACCTAGCCTCATACAAAAGTTCACTTTTATAATATTAATAAGATCAGTACTCAAATAATAAAAAAATATAAAACAACTTATAATCCCCAAAAGCTGAAGACGTGAGATCGCGCGGACAAGGTGTGGTCGCGATATTCGTTTTGTTCTTCCCCGGTTCCTCTTTATATGTGACGAATGACGAAATTGAACATAACAAAAATTCCATCGCGCTTCTCCGTGCGATCGTCCGGCTCTATGGGATGGGAACCTTTTATAATCATCAAAATCAGTTTGTAAGTGGTCAAAAGTCAAATATTCAAATAAGATAGACAACAAAAACAAAACAACGATGTTATAATGAGCGTACTAAAAGGAAACATTTGTCTTCAAGCCTCGAGCGTTGTAATTCGAGTGTAGATCTTATCTCGCGGCACCAAATATGGCTGCGGCATTGGCTGAGAGCTTAGACATTAGTCATTGCTTATCACACAACTGCTACATCATCATTTGGATGGAGTGGTGATGGAACGGAATATATGGGCCCATTTATAATTTATTTATTATTTTCCTCTCCATACATGGTTGTCTGGAAGAGATCGCTGTTCGCGATAAGACCTCCAATTTTAACACTTCTATTACTTATAAACTTTTGTGATAGTTACTATAAAAAGTTATCATTCATTTAAAGGATGTGATTTTTGATAATTTATTTTTACGTATGTTAGCAAGCTAGGCATTATTTAAAATGCCTTAAATAAGACAATACCAGTTGCAAATTGTACAATGCAGCAAATTTCTGTTAGTTATAAAATAAATCATCATGAATTTAGTCAATAAAGACTAAATTCATGATGATTTATTTTATGAGTGATCTGGGAGTTTTTAAAATTGTCCAAAAACTACATGTTCCCCACCACACCAGAGCGTTGAATGATCGAAGAATCTTCCCTGAACTAAAAAAAACCTATTTATTGTTCTTTCTTTCTTTATTTCCAATTTTCAAGATATCCACACACATTTCACTTGAATTGATGCATCAGTTTAAGTGTGAAGATATAACAAATATACAAGCTTTCGCCTAATATACTAATTACTTATATTAATACACCTACTATTAATTATTTTATTTTAATAAAAAGTTTGCCAAAAAAATCGTCAGGAAGTCAAAACCACTTTTTACTCCAATACACTAATCAAACCTAATTAATTAGCAACAAAAACTTTTACACACAAAGTCAATTCAATTAAATGTTAATGATCACGACAGTTCCACGATTAGATTAAAATAAAAAGAGAAGATATAGCACCGGCGTCTTGCAAATAGACCGCTCCAATTAGGTTCATGCACACAATTTTACTTCAACTTGAGTCGGCGCGGCACGGCGACCGACTCTTTCCATAACAGCCGGCACAAGTTTGGCTGCCGTCAGGGCAGCGGATGAGTACTTCGGCGTACCCGCTGCCCCGGCCCGGCATTATAGCGTCCCGCAGGAACACCCCCAGGTTTTTAGTAGGTATCCCCGCCGCGCCCCTCTTCGGTGGGAGAGTCCCAAATATCGCCCCGCGCCCTCCGGTGTTGGGTGACGATGCGTAACGCGTTTATTCTGAGTAAAAAAAAATGGCTCAAGTTTGGCAATAGTGCATACTGTATCTGCCCTTTTATTTCATTGTAAGGCTCCATGTATTTTTTGTGCAAATTAACAGAGCTATGGAGACGTCAGCGAGGCTTTGAATTGCAAATTGAAGGTGTCGGATTATAGGCTGTGGTGGATGTCACGGGGAAAAAGGTAATGGTGTCCTACGTGTGTATGGTTCTGTATGGGATGGTATAAGGCATGGGTTTAGAGCTATTAAGCTAAGATACATTTGTAACACCACACAAAAACAAATATGTATCTGGGAATTAATATATTAAATTTTCAGGATTAGAAAGAATTTAGGACTACCTAAAACGTGAATTGACTGATCCTGGCTTTAAAAAAAACCCTACCAAGAAATAGAGATGCGTAAATTTTATTTGTATTTTTGATATCGAAATATATATCGGAGAACGCGAAAATTATGACTTATACCTATAAATGGATCTATTTCGTGTTAATACCTAGAAAAACTCCTTGAAAACCTGTGCAGAGCACAGGCGGAGGATAGAGTGACTGACTAATCTATCAACGCACAGCCCAAATCGCTGAACGGATTGAGTTGAAATTTGGAAGACAGGTAGGTTTTATGACGTAGTTCCGCGAAGAAAGGTTTTCGCCATGCGGGTAAAGCCGCGAGGATAAGCTAGTCTGTCATATTTTAGGAACTGACAAGTAGAGTGTTTAATCAAAATAAATAAAACATTATGTTGCCATTCAGGGTTTTTATTTTTATTTGTGCAAAAGCATTGATTAAATATCCAATCACCGAGATCGTGTTATAACAGTAATCCTGCACGTTCGTGTTAATGTATGCTTTCTGAAAATAAGTCATCGACTCCTTCAGAAGTGGTCCACATCCATAAAACGTCGTCAGCCTATAAATTATATCCCCGTAAACCAGTTATACATTACAAGTTTTTATTCTCAAAGCTTACGTTCACGTTCCATTGCCTCTTTTGTTACGCCCACTCTAGGCATGTCAGTACTCATAGTTCAATGGATGGCAAATATTTTAGTCCAGTTTTTGCCACTTAACTGGTTATCAGACCTGTATCAGAATTACGCATAAGTATTTGAAAACACGATAGGAATTAAGATTTTATATGTTCTGTTTGTAGATGTATATGATAAATAAATAATAATCAGATGTTTTTTTTTTTTGTTACAGGTATGGTCAATCAACAATCATCACCTATTTTAGGAGACATACTGGTAAAGTTATATGTATTTTATTTTGAATTGTATATGTGTTATGTTATTATGTGAAAATATATAAAATGGAAGTGTGTTATTAATCAACACAACATAAACTTGCTGAACGGGTAGGATCAAAATTTGACACACATATAGGTTTTTTTTTTCTCATCGTGAGCTCATGACGAAAGCAAAAATGTTACGACTGACGGATATACTGTAATGCTTCCGTTATTTAAAAATAAAATTAAATCCCTGGTTATTTTAGACTATATCTAAACTTATTTAACAGCTGTAGCATCAAATGTAAAGTTTTATTTATTAAAATTGCTAGCTGCGCCCAGCGGTTTTACCTGCTTTACTGTAGCCAATGTGTTATTCCAAGGTCAAGCTATGTCTATACCAAATTTCAGCTCAATCGGTCCACCCGTTTAGGCGTGAAAGAGTAACAAACATACATCCATAGATTCTTACAAACTTTCAATTTTATAATATTGGTAAGATTTCTAACTAGCGTCTACCTTAAAACTACAATCCATTGACCTTTATAATATTATGCCAGACTCTAAGCTATCTACATAACAAATTTCAGTACAATCGGTTCATTCGTTATGGCGTGAAAAAGTAACATACACACACACACACACTTATAAACTCATTTACAAAATTAGTAGGAAATTGATTTCGTGATAA